>JARVGP010001305.1:0-18549 GCA_029876185.1 Mansonella ozzardi
ATTATTATTATTATTATTATTATTATTATTATTATTATTATTATTATTATTATTGATATTATTATTATGATTATTATTATTATTAATAGCATTTATTGCTTACTATGCACATGAAAGATTATACTTTATCATCGATGAGATAATTCTAAACTGTAATTAAAAGATGATAAGAGAAGAATTAATATGAATGAAACCTGCTCCACAATTTATTACAACTGATAAGATGACTTTCGATATCTTGCTGCAATAGTTTCATTTCAGCGGGCAGAACATAGCCCACCGTTCCTGAATAGTTCACTTATATTGCTTGAATTGTTTAATTCATAAAGTGATAAAAGAATTTGAATAAGTTGGAAGAAATTTGAAAGTACCAATGCTTCTCCTCTTCACCACTATTTTACGACAAGCTCTCTTCTCGATATCTTTCTTCTGTAACAGTAATAGCAACAGTAATATGTACAGTAATTCATTCATACAACTCATAATTCATATTTCACGCTTAACTCGTACACGTTACTAACGCATATACGTAACATATTAATACATATTAACACAAATACATAATACGTTACTCGCATGCGCAAAATGACGTGTCCGTGTTAATAGATAGACGTATAAAAAGACGCAAAGCTAAATAAGAACAATTACTTGCGTGAACTAACGTGACCTTCCGGAAAGTTTCTGGAAACATTACTCCCAGTATATCCGAAAAAATGACCCGCTCATTCTCAAATCAAAATTACTTCTCACTCACAAAAGTGCAATTGTAACAGGACAAAATACTTTCATCTCCTCTCTCTCTCTCTCTCTCTCTCTTCTAATACATACTCCTCTAAAATATCTGCCTTTCTCTCTCTCTCCACAAGAAACAATACTATTTTCTTTTTTTCACCTACTTTTCAAATAGGAGAACATGATAAAATTGATAAAATCAAAGAGAGAGAAAAAAGGAAAGAGAGAGAGAGAGAAGGTAAGAGAGAGTTTCATTTAATTGTTGATAAAATTAAAGAGGGAGAAAAAGGGAAGGAGAGGGAGAGAGAGTGAGAAGGAGAATTTCATTTCATTGCAATTAAATTCATTTGAAATGAAACCAAATTAGTAAGGCAATGAATAACCAAAGCAATTAATCTTTCACTATACAATGCTATCAGAAGAGAATGTTTCAATTCTCTCACATTTCAATCAGTTTCACTAATTAAAATTTCAATTAAAATTTCAACACATTTGGTACATTTATTTAATTCATCATAACCATACATTAGTAACAATCGAACAATCTATCAGTTCACATAAATTTGAATTCGAATTCGATCCGAGTCTGAATTCAAATTCGAGTCCGAGTCTGAGTTCGAATTCGAGTCCGAATCTGAGTTCGAATTCGAGTCCGAGTCTGAGTTCAAATTCGAATCCGAATCTGAGTTCGAATTCGAGTCCGAATCTGAGTTCAAATTCGAATCCGAATCTGAGTTCGAATTCGAGTCCGAGTCTGAGTTCAAATTCGAATCCGAATCTGAGTTCGAATTCGAGTCCGAGTCTGAGTTCAAATTCGACTCCGAGTCTGAGTTCGAATTCGAGTCCGAATCTGAATTCGAGTCTGATTGTCATTAGCTTTCATCTCGCAATACCTTACTGTAACCTATACATCGATTAAATGGACAGAAATATGATCAATATCGATTGATTGGATAGAAATAATTTGTGGCAAATTTCAGGGAAAATTTGATGCAGTATAAAACATTACACTTCCACTCTTGCATTTGTGTATCATTTTGATAATAGTGATAAGAAGCAAAGTATGTGCTATTGTATTATCACACTACTGCAGGCATCATTTCCCATCGCATTGTTCTTAACAAAATAGCAACGAAAATTTTGCTTTGTTTTTTTTTTTTCAATTGTTTTTTTCTCTTTGTTCGAATTGAATAAATGAAATTTTTTTTTTGAAAATAAAACAACCAATTGAGCTGAAAATTTTTAAATTGAAAAGGTCGATCGATATTTCAGCAAATTTTTTTTTAATAATTAATTTAAATGAATTTTTTTTGAAATTAAAATACATGGAAAGTTAAATGAAAGCATTTGCTAATCATTAGCGTCACCACTAGAGCCACAATTTGATCACTATCATTATCATCATCAGCATTAAAACAATCAGAATGTTATCAATGCACTGAGTAATAAATTGTTTAAAATATTGACTGAATTATTTTCAAATTTTGCGAGGAAAAAAAATTGAAAAGTTAAAATTAAAATGATCAATGGAGTGATAGATAATTTATCAATTGAGAGATAATAAGAGATGCAAAAGAGATTTTAATTATACAAAAAAAACTTGAATGCTCGTTATTTTTCCATCACATTTATAGGATCAGTCGAAAAAGTACTTGCGAATTTCGCGGAAGAATTTTGTAATGAGATTCATTCAATGTTTTCTGTAAAATTATCTTGTCGGAAAGTTTTCAACACCAATTAAACCAATTAAAAAATTCATTGTTTAGCTTCGTTGTAAATTTGTTGCTACAGATGATGAAAGAAAATGATGGATGAGATTATCATCGGATAGTAATATCAATCTATATCAATTAATCACTTGTTGATATTAAGTGATATAAATAATTTGTTAATTATTTTAAATGTAAATTCAGAGCTTCAACAATTACAATGCCTCATTCTTGACTGCTCAATTTCTTGTCCTCATTAATTTAATTTGCATAAAATGCAAATTTTAATTAATTTCATGAATAAAATAGCAACAACGAAATACATAATTATCATTGTTGGTTAATTTTTGCAATAATTGATGCGAGTGAAGTTGCAGAGTGTCATACGAGTTTTATGAATAGTCATCGAAATGACTATCACTTCAACTCCTACATCAGATAATGCCCAAATACCTAACAATGAATCTTCACAAACACCACAAATTCCCACTCATGGATCAGGAGCACAACCAGGAACAGTATCAGGATCACAATCAGCAGCAAGATCAGTATCACCACATGGCAAATGTAAAATTTCGTTTAGCTAACAAAAAGATAACAGAACGATAAATTATTGAATTGTCCTAAAAAAAAATTCAAACAAAATTTGAAAAATTTAAAGAACAGACAAAATTATTTCACTCGCGGAATTTCTTTCAGCAAAGAAATTGCTCATTCGTAGAAGATCTTCAATGCGAGGTAGCGGTAAATTTTTGTTAAACAAATTTGCAGTAATTACATCTGTAATAATTAATATAAATTGTCGCATTAAACAATTATTATTCACTGTGATAATTAAATTTGACAATGTATTGTACTGAAATTATTCCAATTTGGAAAATTTCTAGGACAAGCGCCATCTATGTCAATGCTGAAATCTTCTCGATCTTCAATATCGGTATTTGATTATCTTAAAACAATAAATGATAATTATCAAAATGTTTCGAAATGAATTAGTAAATAAAGTAGAAAGAAAAGAAAAAATTTAGCTGTGAAGAAATTATTTCATATTGAAATACTGAAACACTGAAGAATTTTATAGGAATTATGGAATTTGAAAAATTATAATTATTGATTATTTTTACACATATTTGTTTTACTTACTATGCATTTACTTTTACAAAACATTTAATTTTCTTTTTTTCATTTGATAAATTTGATGAAATTTAAGCAATATTCGAAATCAATGACCGAATCAGTACAATCAAGGTCTTTATTACCTGCTAGAAAACTCATGCAGGTTAGCAATACTGTGGATTTAATGGTAAAAGAAGGAAAAAGAACAAACAAATTAAACTCATTGTAAAAACTGATCAGTTCAGAATTTTATTTTTTTTTTTTATCCAGATAAGTCATGACGAAGCTTGTGGAACAGCTCAAAAAGTAGAGGATGAGCCATTTTATCATGGTTTGTTGTCAACTGATGAATGCAAACCATTACTTGTAAATCCGGGTGATTTTCTGGTACGGCGAGCGGAAATCGAGGGTGAAATGCAATATGTTATCAGTGTTCTTCCGGAAAATTCAAATACAATGATAAATTTTATCATCAGGAAGACCCGTACGGTGAATAATTTTTTAATGAAATTCATATCAATATTCTTTTACATTAAGAACACATATGTAAAGAACACGTAAAAAATATAACCAACGCATTTTGAGCTTCTTCCAGAAACATTTATATTACATTTACATGTATGCATTCACGACAATTTCCGATTTAATCGCATATCACAGTCGTTTGAGGATACCGTTAAATGATGATAAGGTACGTATCGTAAAAGGAATTGCAAGAAGTGACTGGGAACTTGCTCATGAACAGGTTAGCATTCATGTTATTTTATTTTACAGAAGATTTCCGGATTTAAGTAAAAGAATTTCATCTTATATAAGATGGAAAATTTCCTGAAAATATCATCCCTTCATTTCATTTATTTTTTGTAGAATTTTTTTATATTCAATTGTAATTTATTCATAAAGTTTCCTACCTTTTTTTTTTTAAATTTCACAGATTGAACGAAATAAAAAATTGGGTGAAGGAGCATTTGGTAATGTTTGGGAAGGAACGCTTAATCTCGGTGTATTTCGTGGTCGCATACCAGTAGCAATCAAAACGCTTCATTCCGAAAGTATTAGCAAAGATGAGAGAATTAAATTTCTTCGTGAAGCAAACTTGATGCTTAAACTAAACCATCCAAATATCATCAAATTTTACGGCGTAGCAACCTTAAAAGATCCGATCATGATCGTTATGGAGCTTGCTAGTGGCGGATCACTTCTTGCTCGTGTACAGAATATCAAGGAACCGGTGAAACATTTTTCGAAGTTTTAAATTTTTGAAATTTAAAAATAAAAAAATTTTTTCGTATCAATGAAATGATTGCATAATGTATCATGGAAGTTTTTTGGCTCATTTTTTTTTCATATTTTGATTTTTTTTTTTATAGCCAACGGATACGGATAAGTTACGATATTGTGCTGGAGCGATTTCCGGTTTGACATATCTTGAAACAGTACAGATTATTCATCGAGATATTGCTGCACGAAACTGTTTACTGAGTGCAGATGATGAGGTCAAATTAAGTGATTTTGGATTATCATTGTTTGGAATCGAATATCGTGAAAAGCATATGAAGAATGTACCTGTTCGGTGAGTTATTACATCTGAAGCTTCCGTTATGCCAGACTGACAGAACCGGGAAATATCAAAAAAAAAAAACTGGAAGTGAATTTTCATTGCCTCTCATTCAGACATTCAGACAAATGTAAACTTGAAAACCGATTTAATATCAATTAAATCGCTTGGAATTTTGAGGTGGTTAGCACCAGAAACACTGAAATATGGATGTTTTTCATCAAAAACTGATGTTTGGAGTTTTGGTGTAATGATGTGGGAAATATATTCAAATGGTCAGGAACCGTATGCAGAAATTCCGGATAACAAGGAATTACGACGAGCTGTTATTGAGCAGCGGGTAAAAAAAAATTAATCTATCTTTACCGGATTTTTTTTTTACGGAATAAATTATTTGAATTGATACCATAAATAACAGGGTTAATTTGATAATCCTGACAATAAATTTAAATCGACAAAAAAAAAATTGGAGAATTCATTGATTAAATTAAATCGAAATTAATCTCCAAATATTTTCAGGTGAAAATAAATGGTCCACCTGGTATGCCATTAATGATGCAACAAATAATGTTTAAATGCTTAGAATATGATCCAAAAAATCGCCCAACATTTCAGGAATTAAATTCAAAAGTTTCTACCATTCAGTCAGAGAGTAATAGTAGCTTTTTTAACCTATCAAAAATTAAAGGATTATTTGGCTTTTGAAATGAATTCATTATTGATCATGAATTTCTTTTTATCAGACAATTTTGATTTTTGGCCTAAAATTATTTTTGAACAATTTCAGAAAAGTTCATTTATTCTACTTTTAATATCACCTTTTCTCAATGAACCTAAGTTAAGCTTAGAAAAAACAATTCTTATCAAATATTTGAGTGAATTAAAAGTTTATATACTCTGATTGCATTTTCTTAATTAAATATGAATGGCTTTATCACTTTGCTAATTCTAAAATTGCAACATTGTCGTTTTGTAAAGCCGAATATTTTTAAATAAACTTTATCCTGGCTTGTTTTTAAATTGCTGCTGCAAAATGATTTTTGTTTGTAAATATTCAAAATCCTTCGAGTTTCTTGACAGTAACATAAATTTCTGGCATATCCGATATATCTAGAATTTGTTCTTGTCCAATTTAAATTTTATTTTGGTGAACAAGTACATTTGATAGAATTTGTTATTTTTTGTAATTTTATAGTAAGTTAAGTTTTTGTAGTAAGTTTTTTGTAGTTTTAATTTTTTGTAGAACAAAAAAAAAAATTCCAGCAATTTTATAAAGTTCAAATTATGGAACAGTTGTCGAGCAGTTATATCGAATAGTTTTCGAATTTTAAAAACCGGCAACAAATATTATCATTAATATCATTTCCAGCCAGATGATCTTTCCTTAGCTTTTAGCGTAATAGGTTATGAAACAGAGTGAAAATATGTAATCTGAGACGATCATCTATGATGTCGCAGTGAATTTCAACATTTCACAATTTTGAACCATTTCTAATTTGTTCTGTATTCACTTATAATCAGTCATGTGATAAGAAAGTAGCATTATAATACAAATTTAAAATCAATTAGTTATTTCAAACTAAACTTATAGGTAACTGTTTAATCAAATAAGTAAATATGCTTAGCACTTCTTCCCTCCTAATTAGAAAAATAAAAATTAATTAGAAAAGCAAAAATCAAATAAGGAAAAATTACTTGACACATTTTCCATCTTAATTGGAAAGATAAAGTGTAAATTTTGCTAATTAATATAAATTAATTGCTTGCTGAAAAAAATTATTAACACTATGGTTCGTTTTATCATATGTTTATTCATTTTCATGAAACAAGGCGATTGGGCGATATGTCCATTATTGTTATTATTAGGGACATTCGATATCATAGATTGTCATCAAAGATCGAAATATCTTTAAGTGCATTGATTTGTGAAATATTTTAAATTTTCTCCAACATTTATATTTATTATTAATTTTAAACAAAATTTTGTTATCGGAATTTAAAATGAACACTTTACATTTTTCATAAAAACTTCTTGCTTTGCAGTAAATACATCGAAGGTTTTTTTTTTTCTATGAACAAATCATAATTGTTGTAGTTTAATGAAAATATTGGAAGCAGACTTTCAACAGAATCATCATGATTTCCGATCAAATAAACTCAATGATTGAGAATTTTTGCTTTCCACTGCAAGCATAGATGGATCGGATAAGCTTTGCGTAGAGGAAGTCCCTCCAGAAGTGCTTTTTTCAGTTGAACGATAATCATTATTAATGCTCTCTTGACTTACTGCTCTATTTTGATGTGATTCCAGAAAGGCTGCTGCAGAATTTCGAATTGCTTCTTGAATATGAATAGCTGCCATATATGTTAATTCTTCGACGTTTCGATTTTTTGTCGTCGGTTTAATACTAATTGATGATGGTGGAAGAAATTTACTATTCCGGATACTGATTTGTGGTCGTAATGGTGGATTGCATGGTTTGCTACCTGGTTTGACGTAAAAATACTTTCGTTCACGACGACTTACTGGTTGTTTCTCAATTTTTGTAATCCAACCACCAATTTCACAAATTTTCACCAAAGCACCATGTCGACGCCATGGATTTGGACGTGATCGTTCCACACGTTTTCCATAAGTGCGAAAATGTCCAAGAATTGGCAACTCTACGACATTTTGCGTTTTTCTCCATGTAATTTTTGTCCCATGGATATGTTTGAGTGCGGGAAGTTTTGCGCTTTCCACATATTTTTGGCCAATTATATCATCGTTGAAAAAAAACGATTGCTTACGGTGATCATGTAACGGCAATTGTTTATTGTCCTTCATATTGTCATTATTATTCTTCGTTTGATAATTGTTCAATTTCTCTTGTGGAATCGAAATTCCCGTAATTAAATCGTCTCCTTCAATACCTTCGGTTGCATTAGTTTCAAATTTTGATGAAACTTTTCGTGGCATTTTCTTCAATAAAACAAAACACACATCCACACAACCGTTCGTTAACATAGATTCGTAGAAAAATAATGTCATACGATCATGTCAACTTTTCGTTATTCATATCACAAATTTTTGCATATTACAAATTTTTGCATATTACAATGATACTAATAAGCAATCGAATGATTGATCAAATCCAGATGATTATATGGCAGTTTAAAAATTGATCCAATAAATCAGTAAATGAAAAAAAATCAATCATTTTACAAAATATAAGGAAAGTAAACGAGCGATCTTTGTTGCTCAAATTTCATTTGATTCATTTTGAATTCAACAATAAGTAATTTCATTTTCAAATGTGACATTTTAGATTTAGTCAAAAAAAATGTCAAAAAAAAAAACACTTCTGATTATTAATTGTTATAGAAGTATCACTTTTAAAAATAAGAACTTTACGCTTTAATATTAAATATAAAGTTCAAAAAAAAACATCTGTGCTAATCAGAGAAAAAAAGTAAGAATATATCGATATTGTGACCTGTACTAAATCTATAAATCAGAAATAAAAAGTAAAAACATATCGATCTTGTGATATTTTTAAAAAAATTCAGAAAACAGAATAACTGAAAGCTTAAGGCATGCAAATGGAAAAGCATTTAATAGCTGTGATGAAGAATAAAGGCTCATTTTTCCTTTGCCTAGTCTATTTTTTTAAATGGCCAAAAATACACTACGAAAGTAAATTTAATTCTAATCGAAGTGTTCACTTTGGATGATTGTTTTTTTTAAGTGTGCATAATGTATAAAATGCGTAAACGTACGTGAATGAGTGTAATTGTTGTTTTGCTATTTTCAATGATGTTACATCAAAATTGATTTGTACAAATGTTTAAAATTTAAAATGTATAACTAATTGAAATGACATTTGTTACAATATCAATTAATTGTTCAATTATCACTGCACAATTTAGCGCAAAATTCCTGCTGAATATTTAGTGCAAAATTCTGCCACCAATAGTACGATCATTGATCGATCATGGCACTTTACAAATAAGTCTGTGATATTGTCAACAGTGTCACAGTAGCAATTACCTCTTCGAACTCATTCATTCATCTCTTTTTTTTTCAATTTTGAGAAAATCTTTGATTATTGTTGTCCATTCCAGAAATATTTCAGGATGGATCGTACGGTACGCTAACATAACCGGTATCCGATACCATCTATTAAGTACATTGATGATACTTTCAGAAGAAAATCAAAAGAATAAATTAATGAAAAAACACCACAACAAGTCGTAGTAGTAATTAATAATTCAATTAGAAATTTAAATGTGAGATTGAAAAATTTTTAAATTGAAAAAATTTGAAGAAATTCAATCATAAAAATTAATTAATTAATTGATCAAAATGGCTGTATATAATTTTATTCCCTTAGATGTTTATGAGATGAAAAATAAGAAACATTTTAAAAAATTTTATATAATAATTATCAATGAAAATTTTTATAATTGAAATGAAAATTTAATATTATTTTAATGAAAACTAACTCACTTATCGATTATTTATTAGGATTACTGGTAATGAAATATTTTCATCGAATACTTTGCTACTTTCATCAATTTTTAGCAATCTTATAATTTTAATCTTTGTTGAGGGAAAAAAAAGAGGCTAATTAAATTGGAACATTTTAAACTTTCCTTTCATTCATTAAAAATTCATTCATTAGAATGTTAAGAGCGAGTTGAATCGATAAATGTTTACTAATTGTCATCAAAATTGTCCGAATATGTCGCAGCAAAATAGTTCTCAAATATTCCTATGTCTTCTTCTCCTTATTTCAAGGTTCTAAAAGGAGTACAATTTATTGCTTCATTGATTTTTTGAGAGTCACAGTGATGCGATTAAATTTTTGATAATATTTTGTTTCCCATTTCCCTCCTCCCCCGCAAAACTCTCTCTCTCGGAGCAATTAATATTTGCAAGAATAAGAAAAAGAAAAATCCCTGCTACAATTGAAGAAATCCTTGAAAAGTGAATGTAAACTTATTTCAACTTATTTTACTTATTTCAAGAAGCAAATAAAAAAAAAAACCGCAAAAAAATAATCAAAAGTAAATTAAAAATTAATAGAAGATTTGCAAATTGCGTGGGTTGTTTTGAAATTGAAATAGGAAGAAATAGAGAGAGAGAGAGAAAGAGAGAGACAATGAAAGCTTGCTGTATATTTTTGAAAAAGTTGCTTAAGTAGAATTATCGTAATTTTTATCATAATTATCTTTTCTATCATTTCTATCATATCTTATTTTCCATCATTTCTCACATAAATTTTAATCATTCCGGTCATTTGCTTTTACCGAAATCAGCAATTCTCTGGTGATAACGATCATCGAAACTTCGATCATTTGGTGACAACGATCACTGAAACTTCGATCATTTGGTGACAACGATCACCGAAACTTTGATCATTGATAGCAATGCATCAGTTCTTGATTCATTGATATTCTCACATCATTTTAATTTTATTCAATTTCAATCTGATAAATCCTTTATAAAAAAAAACCATAACATTTCATTTCAAGATAAAAATAAATTTTTTAAAATTTTAAAATATTAATTATGAGTTAAAAAGAAAATTTTTGAGGATTCAAAAAGAGAGAGAAAAAGGGTAAAAAAAGTGACAGGAAAGAAGAGATGTTGTAGCATATGCAGAAATAGTTTTAAGACAATTTTAAAATGGATGTGTTCTGAAAGTAATTTAAATTTTTCATCAGCACTAATTTACAAATTGAATAAAAATTGATTGATTGAGTGTAAAAATTGAGTTCTAATTAACTTGCAATTTTTAATTAAATCATACAAAATCTTATGATATTCTTCGAAAAAGAAAGTTCAATAACTATTTGAAATTTGCTACAAACAAATAGCTCTTCTCAACTTATCTCGTAATTTAATTCTAGCTGAAAGATTATATAGCACCTTTGACAAATGCGCATTTGTCAAAGGTAATTTTGTGCATTAATTTTTTGTTAATCATTTCATTTCATTCAACATGAATACATCAATAAAAATGCATTTTATTAGAAAAATATCAAAAAATCTTAACCTAAAAAAAAACGAGACTATCCCTACTAGCAAGGTAAATTTCAATTAATTACGCATCTTTCACATCTGAATTCCGAACTCTGTCTGCTAATTAACAAACTTGCTAATTGTTGCAAATATTTTACTTCATATTTAAAATCGTAATCAAATTGCAATTTTCTAATCAAAATGATTACTTTACAAAATACTTTAAGAAATTTACATAGGAATTAAACGAACTTATTGCTTGCAAATTACTGTACTTTCTTTGAGCTTAGCCTGAGTAGTATCAATAGCAATTGTTTAAAAAAAAAAAATGAGATTAGACATGTAGTAGTTATCGTAAGACTATGTCTCTTAGTTACACTACTTTATCAAGTATCCATTCAGATGCAAAAATTAGCTAAGAAAAAGTTTGTAATTTGTTTTTTTTTTTTTGAGCCTTAGCTCGAATAATTATTCATTGTATCATTCCTCTAAAAAAAAGAAAAAAAAAAACAGCATTAGAAAATTAGTGACAGATACTATTCAATCATTTCTTTATCCAAATCTATATATTAGGTATTAAATAAGAAAAAAAAAAAAACAATTATTGAATAGGAAGAAATTATCAGCAAGTGGTCAATGGTAAAAGTTTTTTAATTGTAATTTACAAATTCGATATATTTTCAAGATAGGACAAATTACATTCAGACTACAAGTAAGCAATTAAATTTATTTTTAAATTAACAGTTGTAAGGAAAAGTGAAGAAAAAAAGTGGAAATGGGAAAATGATAGTTTGGATTTCATTTTTCTACATACCAATCATTTGAATTTTTTCGTTTTGAGGACATTGACAAAAAAGAAGTAAGTAATTGAAAAAAGATGACATTGCTCGAATAGAAATTATAATTTTTTACAAACTTAAAACTTTTTTAAAAATAACATTCTTGCACTTTTTTTTTTTTTCTCTTTCAAGAAATTTTTTCTCAGAAAATTTTATGAAATATTAAAAGTTTTATTTTTGAAAAATTTTGCAACATTAATTGATGACAAATTATTATTAATTGAACAATTTAATGCAATCAATCAATGTTTGTCAATAGCTATTGCATTATAAATAGCAAAGTAATTTAGTAGCGTTAATTAAAATTAATTATACTTTTTAGCTAATTTAAATATTTGTCATATTAATAAAAATTTATAAAATATATTTGAAAAAAAATTCAATAAATTAATTGAAAAAAATTTTTTCATAAATTTTTTTTTAGAAACTTTTACCTTTTAATTTAATAAAAATGGGTTAAGAAAGAATAGTTTAGAGAGTAAAAAGGATTGAATTATTATTTGCCACTTCATAAATCTTTATTCATCCCTCAAACATAAATAATTTATTTGTATAGTAGAAAAAGAGAGAGAGAGAGAGAGAAAGGTTGAAAGAGAGAGGGAGAGGGAGAAGAAGAGTGGAAGAGAGGGAGAGGGAGAGAGAGGGAGAGAGAAGGAGAAAGGAGGAGAGAGAGAGAGTGAGAGAATAGATGGCATTGGTGATTTCAACTATTAGTGTAAGAGTATTAGAGAAGATGAGGATCACTCATCATAATGAGATGACCTTCACATAGTGACCTTTCCAATCCGATAACTAATATACTTCAACGAACCTCATATTGTCCACAAACTCTATGTGCTACCTCATTTAATTTAGAACAATACACACATTTCTTCTTTGTGTTCTCTTTATTCTTTCCCTCATTTTGCTTCTTTTTTTCTTTTTTCTTCGCTAACATTTTACAAATTTCAAAAAAAAAAATCATTTCAAATTAGTATTTATAAAAGTAAAAAATTTTAAATAAAAGTTTTAAATTGTTTTTTTCCTTTTCGTTAATTAATTTTAAATTAATTATTTCATTCAATAATGTGAAATTTTCCTTTAATTCTCTCATTCATTTATATCATTTTTCCAATTAAAAGGCACAATTTATTGAATGCAATAAATTTTTAGTTTTTATTATTTCATCAAACTTAATAAGATAATTTTTCATTTCTCAAATTATATTGTATTGTATTTTTACTGAGATGCAAATGATTCTTGCATAAATTAAATTTGCATTGTTATTAAATGCAGCGCGTTTTCGTAAATTTTTCCACCAGCTAATTAACTAAATTAGCATCCAGGCGCAATTGGTTAGCTTCCAAGCGCAAATGACTCTTGCATAAATTAAATTTGCACTATTATTAAATACTGCACAAATTGCATAAATTCTTCTAGCAACCAAAAAAGCTAATTTCATATAAGCGTAAATGATCATTATGTAAATTTATTTTATAGTACAAATGGAAAATTTTTTATAGAATAAATTTATAACAGAATTGAAACTATCTTTACACTATCAAGTTCTATTGTTATATGTTATGTTAATTAATTGAGCAAAATTTTTTCATCAATTAGCAATTTTATTTTTGTCGTTTTTCTCAGAACAAAAGAGAAAGAGAAAAAAAAAAAACGATGACGGCAAATTGGCCCTCAATGGAAAATACATCAGAAATCCACAAGGAGGTGCAAGGTCAGCCAGTAAAATCACCATTTTTCATCACATTTATACAGGAGAAGATGAGCATTAGCAATACTAAGTTATTGGTTCTGTACTATTTTATAAAGCAATTAAGGTATCGGAGGTTGACAAAAAAAAAAATACAGCAATGAACGAAATGTATTGGTTGGGTGGAGTTTTTTTAATGCAGCAATTGATAGATGAACGGATTGAAAAATTTTATAACTTAGACATGTATCGGATCGATTTCACCTTGACAGATTTCTTTCTCATTTTTCTCATCTTCTCACCTAACATTCAATTTACTTATTTATAACACTTAAAGTTGTTTCATTTCAAATTATTTCAACTAATAAATTATTTCATTTCGAAATATTTTTTTTTTTTTTTTTTAACCCTTCAGCTATGTTTTTTAAATTACATACATACATTCTTTATATTTAAATGGGTGAAAAATAAGATGATAGTTAAAAACTGGTTAAATTTTCCGGATTTAAAATTAAAAACATTTTCTATATTTATGTATAATAAATGAGCTGTTGAAATGTTCTTTCATTTGATTAGCTTTAAATTTTGTTAATTTTTTGATTTAAATTTTCCAATTAGCTTCTTTTATATTTTTAGGTAAAATATTTTTGTTAATAATGATAAGAAAGATTTATTCCATTTTATTTGCTGATAGATTTAAGGAAATACTAAACAAACTATAATTGGCGGATTATTTTTACAGTGTAAATTTTATTGAAACAATAAAAGAACTGTAAATAATTTAGGTGAGTAAGGGGTGGATAAGGTCGGGGAATTTATATGTTAGATGATGATTGAGATGGTTTGCTTAAGGGAACCAGCTGGTAACAGATGCAGCTGTGTGTTGTAGTAGTTCGATGCATATTGATGATATAGCAAACGATGGAGCGGCGATCGTCGTAATTTTACTGCAACAACTATTTTGCATATATACATATACTATTGTCTTTTTTTTTTTCCATTTTATTTGAAATTTTTTTTTTTTTTTTTACTTAGCAAATTAAAATTTATTTTTATTAAATCATTTTAAATTTTAAGAAAAAGTTAACTTTCATCTTTTTTTTTTTTTAGCAAATAATATTTTCTTTCAAACATTTTCATTTGAAAAATTTAAATTTTTCCTTTTTTTTTTTTAAACTGTTCTCATTATTTAAATGAATTTGAAATGTATTTTAAAAGAATAATGGCTGTTTTTTTTTTTTAAATTGTTTGTATGATGATTAAAATGCAATATAAATATAGGACAAAAAAAGAAAAAATCGAAAAATTTTTCTTGTTAGAATTATAATTTTATATTGCTTTCTTTTCTTTTTTTTTTGTTCTCTCTCTCTCTCTTCATTTCTCGTTCTTTCTCTTTTACTAATAATTGGTAATTTAATTAGCAAAAAATAAAATTCCAAAAATTTCTCTTGCTAAGATTGTAATTTTATACTGCTTTTTTTCTTTTACCCTCTCTCTTTCTCTCTCTCTCTTCGTCTTTTGCTCTTTCTCTCGCAACAGTAATTCATAATTTCTTGCATATATATTTATTGAAAGATGAAATTTAATTAAATTAATGCAAAATACATTAAATGTTGAAATGTTAACATTCTTTTAATTTTTATTTAAAATTTTTTCATTTAAGAATTGAAATTTTCATTTAAATTCATTTTCATGGATAAATTCAGAATAAATTTTTTTTTCTTTGCCATTTCCCTGAAATTAGATCGAATTTCATTTTTAACTATCAAATAAAAATATTCCATCCTATAATTACTCGTAAAATTTGCTTTGCAAATAAATCATTATTGAAAAGCGCAAAATTTTTGCGCTGCTTTTAAATTAATCTCTCTCTCTCTCTCTTTCTTTCTTTCTCTCTCTCTCCCTCTCTCTCTCCAAGTCTTTTGACAAATGTAATTAATAACTAGTGAAGGGGCTTAAAACTTAGTAATTTTTCATGCTATTTTATATGCAAGTTGTACTATACTATTATTTTACTTTTTCCCTTCTCTCTTTACTCTCTTTCTTTTCCTCTCTCTCTATGTCATTTTTTTTTTAGGACAATTTCCATATTTTCCATTCATAAATGGATATCGTTGTCTTTTTGAGTCATTGATGTATGACATGTTCAATTTTTCAATTCTTCATTTCAATAGTTTTTATTTGAATTACACATTGGAATGACCAATGACCGTTTCATTTCGATTATAAATTATAGAAATTGTTTGTTACAATAAGCTATCGTTAGCTTTTTCGATCACTCTTAACAATTCTGTTGATGGACAGTAATCATCATTTGTATCAAATGGTCACTTTTCAATAACATATATTTTCGTATTTCTAATAGTTAGTAATGATCTGTGTTACTATAATCATGGTCATTTTTGAACAAAATCCCTTCAATGATTTTTGATGGACAATAATCATCTATGCATGACTATCATGGTCATTCTCGGACAATGAATGATTCTTTCCATGTTTGTGTCAAGAATCAATCTAATAGCAGTGTGGATATGGAAAAATGAAAATGCAATAAGTTTTAGCAGTGCTTTTAAAAGTTTATTCCCTTCGGTATATTTAAGCCTTTCTCTCTTTCTCTCTCTCTCAGTTGTCATTTTCCTTTCCGTATTCTGCTAAATCTTTTGCCTGATTCACCGGGATGATCGTTTGAAATTTTGTTATAACATGAAATGCTTAACTCTCGTATGACTTGTACTATTTGCTCATTGTTGAGAACAAAAATGAGAACTACCAATGAATTTCAACATTTTCGTCAAATAAATTACAGCTACAGGTAAAGTATAATTTTCTGGAATATTCTTTATGAACTTTATGGCTATATTTTTCTTTTCCGGTGACTTTTTTTTTTTTTTTGTCAGGTAATATTATTTGTATTCGAGCACTTTTATTATTATTATTATTATTTATTTATTGATAATAAATTACAGATGACCAATACTTTGATTCAATCCAAATGTAGTAAATAGTATATTTTCCGGAATATTTCCGGAATACTTATGAACTTTGTAGTTATATTTTTCATCCTGTAAATTTTTTCGTGAAATTTTTTTTTTTTTGTACATTTTTATTATTATTTATTTATTTATTGATAATAAATTATAGACAACAAATGCTTTGTTCGATTCAAATGTAATAAATAGTATTATTCTTTATGAATTTTATGGCTATATTTTTTATCATATAATTTTTTTTTTTGGGAAATTTTTTTTTTTTCAAACAGTATTTTATTATATTCATTGAAATTTTTTTTTTTTCAAACAGTATTTTTATTATTTATTATATTATCAAACAGTTATCGTTCATTTATTGATAATCAATTTACAGATCGATACTTGATTGATCGATCGATCGATCAATACTTTGTTCGATCCAAATGTAGTAAATTGATAGCTATAGTATCATAATGCTATCGTAATTATAACATTGTAAAAGGAGAGTGAAGAGTGGAGCAGAGAGAGAGTTTTATCCATTGCATTTCATAAAATGACAATATTGTTTAAGCAAACTCTCATCTGTTACTGCAAGCAAAACCATTTGGCCATTTTCTCTTCCTTTTCACTTTTCATATTCAATTCAATCGATCCAATGCTATTTACTATAATAATAACAACAACAACAACATTCAGCCAATGTATTCTTTCTTCCTTCTGTTTCGATCGTTCCGTTTCTAGGCCAAGATCCATTTCTGGCAGTTAAACTTGTAATACCTATATGCCTTTATACTTCAAATAAGGCTCTTTTGCTCCTTCTCTTTACCATATTATTTTAAAAAAAGAAAACTGGAATCAGAATTGATGATAACATGGCTATATTATTCAAAAATAATAATGAGGAATTTAATTCATTTAGTAAAAATTTATTTGTTTTTTTTTTTTTAGAAGAGAAAAAAAAAGGAAAAGAGAAATATGTTACTATGTTTAAAAAATAATTATTGAATAATTTATTTCCATTATAATTCAGCATAATATTATGCGAGAGAAAGAAAGAGAGATTCCTGTCTGTTTGTTAAATGAAAAAATTAAAGTTGAAGGATATAATGAAAAGATAAAACTTCAAAAGATATCGAAATTATTTTATTTAAATGTATTTTTGAGAAATTTTTAAATCAGTAAGATTGAGTGGAAGTAATCAATATACACTTGTAATCTTTGACTTCAAAATTTCTGAAGCCAAAGAAAAAATCTCTGATTTTAAATTGAATCAATGAAGCATAGCAAATTGGACTTGACCGTTAAAAACGACAATCAGTATTATTGAATTCTCTGTCACTTAATGGATAATAAAAATTTCAAAGAATGACATATTTCATTCTTTCACATGGGAAATGATAAAATGATAACAGCTGATAATCGATACAGTTAGAAAAAGAAAAGCAAACTCAATTTTTAGTATAGGCTAGTGAAAACTAATCAATTTTTTAAAATTAATTAAAAAAAATTTTTCTTTTTTGGCTCTATAACGAATTATTCTACATTAATCAATTCTTTTTTAGCCTAGAAATTATTGCCTTATATTTTTGTTAGTTGGCTTTCAATTCATCAAAATATTGGTTAAGCTGAAAGAAAGTGAGATGGAGGATTTTGACTGGCCGTTACTAAGGCCCAGGTTAATAATGCTTGCTCATTATAGCTCGATCATTCTTTTGATCTGTGTAAATATTTCAATTCTGTGGTCATTTCTGTTAACGCCATATGTTAATATTGTTGTAATAATTTATTAATATTATCATGATCATCTGTTTTATCATTATTATTATTATTTATTATTATTATTATTATGATTATGAGTATTATTACTATTATCAATTATTATTATTATGATTATTATTATTATTATTATTATTATTATTATTATTATTA
>JARVGP010001306.1:0-18475 GCA_029876185.1 Mansonella ozzardi
TTTTTTTTTTTTTTTTTTTTTTTTTTTTTTTTTTTTTTTTTTTTTAATTTAAAAATGATCGGCAAAATTGAAACTTAAAAAAACTGCGCCAATTTTTGTTTTAAACGTAATTCGTTAAAAATCAATTTAATTACATTGGAAAAACATTTGTAAAAGTTTATCTGAAAAAATATAAGATTTACTATTACTTGTGTATCTTAATTGGAGACAATTTCAATATTGTGCAAATATTTTGTCGAAAAGTTTTCGTCCCAAAGAACTGAGAAATATTTTTCCCGAGAACTAAGGGATTTAAAAACAATAAGTGAAATTTGCACTGACACAGTAGGAATTATATATGCGTACATGTGGCAATTATATTATCAAGCATACTTGTCAACAGCTCCTATCAGTAAATATAATAAAATATAAGAAAGATAATCCTATTCATGCCTAAAGAAAGGCCTAAAAAAGCCTACGAGAAAAAAGCCTGGCCAGATTTCAAAATATTTTCTTGCAGAGATTTAAAGACAAGCAGAATTAGTCACGTGTAAGAGAGGATCGCCGCTTGCCTAAATATTTCGATTATTACTTTCAACTGGAACATTTTACTCCTAAAATTTTTCATGTGCATATTATACGTGCACTCACGTAACAAAACTTTTTATAGTTTTGTCTGCCATTCATTTCATTGGAAACCACGTGGTGGTATAATATTGAAGTATTTGACGTTATTGAGCTAGCATAAATTATCGGTTCAAATGGAAAGACAGATATACACGGAATATCTTTTGTGTGCAAACATAAATATAGGCGATACGTATAACGAAAGGTGATTCACTTGCTTTTACGTAAAAATGCGTCAGTATTGAAGTCGTACAGATCACATATACAGTGGACGGAGTTTGATCGAGGGGAAAGTAAAACTTGACCTAAAATTATCCATGTAATATGAAAAACTTGAATAGTTTAAATTTTAAACCAGTCAGAATCACTGATTTAAATCTATTATAGGACAAATTTTTCGTTTCATTTCATAAATTTAATCTTTTTATACTTTCATTAAATTTTTTCGTTTGTAAAAGTTACACGCAATACATTTACATCATCAGTATGAATCACTGAAATATTCAACGACAAGTTAATGGAATTTTCACCTAAATTGACGGAAATATTTCGATTCTTCGTTACTTTTTCTTCAACTTACGTAATTTTTGCGCGTCATCTACGTCACTAGTTCACGTTAGTAGCCATCAGGAAAAAGACAGTAATGAACGGAAAGATTTGCATCATAATGGTAAAAAGAAAGAAAAAGGGAAAAAAGAGAATAGAGAGAAGAAAAGAAAAACGAGAAAATAAGAGTGAACGATTAGAAAAACAGAGAAAAACAAAAAAAAAAACAAAAATTTCAATTCTTCGACATTTTAAATGAATAATAAATTCTTAAATGAGTCAGTGAATTCACATTAAAACATGACGAAAGACGAATGAAATGAAAAAAAGAAAACTGAGTAAAGTGGAGAGGAAAAGAAAAAAAGAAACGGAACTGAACTATAATATAGAAATAAAGAAAAATAATTAATTTTGTTTTTTCCAATATTTTGTTTATAATGCTAATTAAATAGAAATTTCTCGATTTTTCTTTCTTTTCGTGGAAAAATTTCTTCGATTTTGAATTAATAAATTGTCGCATAATAATTCATTTATAAATTTAATATAAACAATGTATTTTTCAAATATTTATAATTGAGCTAACAATGAGTAATCGATCGAAATACTTAAAAGCCGTGTATAATAATTTTGCTCGAAAACATAAATGAATAATTAAATATAATTAATAATTTTAGACAATCAATTACTTGGACTTCATTTTTATATGAAAAAAAAGTTTAAATTATTAAGATATTAAAACGAATGTTTGTAAATAATTTCAATGATATGTAAGCATTCGCAACCACTTATTGCCATTATCATTATCACTATTCTTGTCCATTACCATCGTCACTACCATATTATGTCCATTATCATCATCAGCAGTCATTATTATTATCACTATCCTTGACATTATCATTATTATCACTACTCATATTATCATTATCACTATCATCTTTAGTCATATCTTCCTTATCACTATCCTTGTCCATTATCATTGCAAACTACACCGAACAATTCATGTTTCACCGTGATAGTATGGCATAAAATGTGAAAGATGATCTGTGACATGCAACAAATACATGGCAGGATATGTGATATGTTTGATGAATATGGTAATTCTCGCAGGACTAATTATTAATGTATCGATCAAAAAAAAAAAGAAAAATTATTTTCAAACATTTGAAAATTTTAATTAAAATAAATGATTAAATTTAATGGAATTTTTTTATTACATGATACAAATGTTTCCATTCTTTAATTTCCAATTTTATTTGAAATTTACACTTCAGCTAACTGGTGATCACTTTTACTGCAAACAAAAATAAGTGTAAGTTTTTATATGAATTACCTATCAAACTATTTACTTACTGTTTTATAGCTGCAAAAATTGGAAATCATTGGAAATGTTAATTAATCGCTTTTATAAATGAATGATTGATTAATTGAATGCTTTGTGATTAATTTGATTAATTGAATATTTTGTGACTTGGTAGCAAATTGAATGCTAAATGAAGCAAAATTTAAAATCATAAATTCGAAGTTAAAATTTAAGCATTAACGAAATGATTCACTTAATTATTAGTGGTAATGATTGACACTTAATTATTAGTAGTGTACAAGTGGAAGAGAAGAAAGGAATGAAATGAAATGAAGCAATGAGAAATCGGACGAAGTGAAATGGTAAAACTGAAAATTGAAATTTTACTGAATAAACAAGTTTTGCTTTGAATTTCCTAACAATACATTTATTTTTTTCCAAATTTTACAGGTAACATTTGTTGTTCAAATTTTATTTCTGTACAGTATAAACAGGTAAATATCATCATCATCATCATCAAGCATCATCATCATCATCATCATCATCATCACTCCAATACGATAATTTTGAGTCATGCATTTGGATATATATATGTATGCATGCATAAAATTTATCAGATGGTGCGAAATGAAAATTAAGCAAAATTAAAAAAATAAAAAAAAAATGTTAATGATAAGCAATTATCAATGTGATCAATGTGGACCACTGTTGACTTTTTATGAAATGCATGTGGCTAAATTACCAAATTTTTTTCACAGTGTGGACCATTGGCCTTCAATGAAATATACATGGCTAATTACTGTGGACAATTTTTTAATTTTGTAACAATCTATGAATGAAACGAATTCAAATAGCAATAATAGAAAATAATAGTTTTTAAAGTAATCATAAAATTGAATGAAGAATTTAAAATACGAATAATCGACAAAGATTAATCAAGAGAATAATATTCGTTACTATTGCTATAAGGTGGTGGCATAGTTCAGATTAGAGGTCAACCTGAAGGTCAACAGCATTGCGTAATCAGTAAATTATTGTCATCTCGCCAATTCATTATCATCCAACGCAATACTAATTTCACTCATTTGCTCATCATGCCTGCTAATATCAGTGAGAATGTTGAAAATGATAAGAAATAAATGGTAGTATTTATTCCATTTGATGAATATGGCGACTGATAAGCAGCTATCTGATAAAGGCTAAACATTAGTAATTATCACTGTCGATAATGCTGATAAACATTTAATCACTTATTAGTAGTTCTCTGCACAGCTGCATATATTCATATTTATTCCTAAATGACTAGACACTACTAAAACTATCTGATCGCCAAATAATCGCCAACTAACGATCTTCGTACTGAAAATGATATTAATAATAGTTATACTATAGCACTGATAGCGGTTAATTGCGGTTCTAGAATGATAAGTTGCTCTTTGAAGTTTGCTATTTTTAAACAAAATCTAATCAAAAAATATTCCAATAAAATTCCAATTTTGATAATTCCATGCAAGTATCAATAATAATTAGTAGCTGATAACAATATCAATAATACTGATAATGACAGTGATAATAATAATAAGATATTGAATATTTTTTTATGAATATCTAATTTTAATTCATTTCTTAATAAACATTAATTCGTTTCGTTATTAAATTTTTGCATACCACAAAAAGATTTAATACAGGAAATAAGGGAAGAAAGCTAGAAAAGAAAAATAGAAAAGAAGGAATAGAATAGAAATCGGAGACAGTATCCTGTGTACGGAGAAATAGATTGTATTTTGAAATATGAGCATTGAAGTGCTACTTCAATCATATGTAAACATTAAATTTCAACTAAACAGCTGTTTACTTCCTTGTTTTGAAAACTTTGAAAATATTTGAAAAAGAAAAAAACCTTTAGGTCATTTCTTTCCTCTTTTCAACAGCAGTAATTAGTGACATATTTATACAAATAACATTGGAACTTACCTTTCTTTTTTTTTTGAAACAAGTTCTTTGGAATACCAAACTACTTATTAGTTAATTTGACAGGTAATTTGAAAGAGGCATGAAGAGAATTAATGAAACTTTGAAAGCTTCGTCTCTTTCTAACATCAGTGTTGACAATAATAGCGTTTGAAATTTAATCAAATATCTTTTATAAAAAGTGATCGATCAAATTACTCTCATTTAAATGTCATTTTTGATTTCACGCAAATGCAGCAGAGTAGTAGAACGAAAATTCAAATGAAATTATTAAATCGTAAAAGACATTCAAAAAACAAAATGTGGCATAAGAATGCGAACATATATAGAATGACATGAAATTTTTGTAATGATGAAAAGTTTATCAAAAATTTTAGGAATTTTGAGAAAAAAATGAAAATTTAAAAAAATTTTCTTTCACAATTTCTATACGATTCATTTTTTCTTCTCAAATAAAAGCAAATTTGAAAAATTACAAACATATTTATTTAAATGCTTAAAAAACATACAATAAATTTGACACGAGCTTAAATTATTATTCCAGTTTAACTTTTCACTTTCACTTTCATTTCACATTTTTCATTCACTTTTAATTGCTAGCAATTGTCAAAATATATATTCGTTAAAATTAGAAATAAAATATTTTATGTTAATCAGAGCAGCCATCACACGTATTCATTGGAGTGAGTGGAAACGTGAAACGTCTGAGCAAACGTTCAGAGCAATTACTATTCATCTTCCTTATTAACAAAAATGTTTGCAATTATAGTTTGCCTATTCTCAAACGATGTTTTATCATTCTTTTGATTTGATAATCTGATATGATAAGGTAAGATAAATAAACTCCATCCGTGATATGTTATCGTCCTAATAACTAGTGAATGTAAAGATCATATCAAAGTGTGGAAAGAATAATGACATTGCTCTGATAAAGAATGATGACGAATGATAAAGAATGATCAAAAAATGATAAAGTTTCTCGATAACAATCACTAAAGTGACTTCTATATTTTATAAGGTTTCATTTTTAAATTAATTGGTGTAATTTTGTGTAATGCCAAAGATTGATATGAAATATGAAAGAGAAAGAAATGAAAACATCATGATATTGTAGTAAATTATCGTATCGTCGTATCATTACATCACTGCAATCATCATTTCTTCCTTTTCCTTTCTTTTTTATTTTGCTTTATTTTGCTAAAACAACGATGAAATACAAATAAATACTGATAAAAAAATAGTACCGTTCAAAAAAAAGCAAAATTTAGAATTAACAATTTAAAATTGGCAAGTTTCTATTCCTCTCATGAATTATTAAATTAAATTAAATTTGAGTATAATTTCTTTTTATTTCATTTATTATACTTAAGAAAAAATCAATAATAATATTTTGAACAAAAATTATTCGTTACTAAAAGAAAAACAAATCTTTTTTGTTTATTTTGAATTATTTCAATAATTAATTATTTTTTAAAAATGAAAATAAGAAAATCTTTGAAAATAAATTGCAGTTTTTCCCTCTCATTGTAAAACTACAATAATTATAGGCTTAGAAATGAATCATTTGACTTTTTTTTAAAACAATAATAAATGCAAGATAGTTAGGAAGAAATTAGTTAAATCGTTTATTTTAACAGATGGCTTCGCTATCGAATGATTCATTGAGGAGCCAAGCAAAAAGTGGGCCTAATGCAAGTCAAAAGTGCTTCAAAAGAAAAAGATCTGATCTAATTGCATGAAAATTCACCAACACTTTAGCTTGTTTGATTGATTCGGATGATAAATGATTATTGTTGCTTTTATTTATTTTTTTTTTTTTTTGAAAGTACTTTTAACAGGGAAAAAAATGCAAGCAGCAAATGTTAGAAAGCAATTAAGAATGCAATTAAGTGGAAGTAATTAAACAAATTTCCCAAATAACTTAATACAAATGGTTAGGCGAACAAAGAGTGAAATATCTTTGTTATTTGGAAATTAATTAATGATTGGATAATATTTTGTTGAGCAAACATTGCACTGTTTCTTCCTAATTATATCTATTCAAGCATTCAGCCTTTGCATGCTGATTAGTATAGTTTGTAAAATTGCATTCAATCTGAGCGAAATCGAATCTAATCTTACAATCATTTATATTCGTAGAGTAGGTAGACTGTTATCGTAATAAATAAAATTACCATTTTTTTTTTATTTTAAAACCGATAACAAAGAAACGACATTAATGTTTTATTATCATCCATTATCGATTACTGATTAGCTTAAAAGTATTTATCATTTCCAGCAGTTTATTCAATTCCAATTTCCTCGTCGCACAATTTTGTACAATTTGAAATTTTAAAAAAATCTTCAAAATTTTTATGGAACAAAGGCATCGTATGACAAGCATTTTTAAGTTGATCGGTGATCGATAATTGTTTAAGATCATTGAGTTAATAAGTAACTGATTAAGCCAATAAGTAAAAAAAAATTATAATAAGAACAAATTAAAAGCAAAATTTCTGTGAAATAACTGCTGAAGAATTGGTATTTCTAGAAAGTTAAGAACTTAGCAATAAATGATCAGTTCATTAGATATTTTATTTATAGTGAATGACTCATTAAATAAATTTATTAAATAGTAAGCAGCCAAAAATTACTCTGGTCCAGTACCACCAGGCTGATGCATCTAAGACTGTATTTTTTCTATAATAATTAATTGTTTATTGATCACTAGCAGTAATAATATTCTGAAGAGACGATTATTTATAAACTATTCTGAATTAAAAGTTTACTTATATGAAGGTGAGGCAAAGTAAAAGTTTTGGTACGAATGAAAGTAAGACTAAATAAGAGTTTTGATGCGAATGAAAGTAAGGCTAAAAGATTTATTTGAGAGTAAGCAAACAAATGAAACATAATGGGAAAGAGAGAGAGAGAAATGAATGAGAAGAGAAAAATTGTAAAGGAATGAATTGAATGTGCAAAGAGGATGTTTAATTTTTTTTAATTATTAATTTTGTCGTTTAAAAAAATGCCAAAACGTTATTGAAATATTGGTGCGCACTCTTTCTTTCTTTCTTTTTTTCTTCAGTTATTCATCGAATTTTTGTTTGAAAATGAAATATCAAAAAGAAAAGAAAAAAAGCATTGAAAATTTTGCAAAAGTAATTTATATAAAATGAAAAAAGAATGAAAGTTTAACAGAAAAGAAAAAGAGAAAATAAGATTTAATTATTGTGATTTCAAATTCATTATCTTTTCTGCTAAAATTCTTTTTTTAAAATTTTAAAATTAAAAGAAAAGATCTCAAATGTTTTAACTTTTTTTTTAAAACTCCTTTACAATAAATGATTCATAAATATATATACATAAAACTTTCATTAACAATATCATAGAATTCTAACATAAGACGGAGCACTATTATTGGTTCTTATATAATACACCAATTAATTGTTATATTAAATTATACCATATAAAATATATACATACACAAAACGATATATTTCCGTATGTTTTAGTCTGTATATATATATATATATATATATATAGGTTATATATATAACCTTTGAACTCTTGCCAAAGGTCACAAAGCAGGAGCTAATTTAAACAAGCACCATCATCCCGTCTTTAATTTCTCCGCTCATGCTTTTCATCTCATCCGGAAACTAATATTTGATCCAAATACCAAAGCAAAAAACATCAATACTCTCCTATATATATATAACCTTTGAACTTTTGCTAACTTAGCGTAGAAATCAATTTAATCAAGCACCATATTCTCATCCTGCCTACTCATGCTTTTCATCTCACCCAGAAACTAATATTGCATCCAGACCCGAATACCAAGACATATCTCGCATCCTTCTAACGAAAGGAACATACCTGGTATACATACATATATGTACACATATAATAATATAATTATACAAACATAGGAATTTAAAAGAAGAAACCAAAAAATAATTTTTTTTCTTTTCATTTTTGTTTAAATTATTAATTTTAAAAAGCATAAAAATTGTGCTTTGATTATACGACTAAAAATTATCGACCAATTTTAGCAAAAGTTTCATAAAATACGCTTGAATTTTGTTTAAATGTTAAACTTGCACATTTTTTCTTTTTTTGCCTCTTTTAGCTTTTTTCTTTAAAACTTTTTTTTGAGAAAAAAGTTTCGTGACAAAAAACTTTGAGTTTTACAGCAAATTTCTTTGAATGGATTTCTATACTATTTTAACTTTTTAAATTATTCGAATTTAGAAATTCATTTATAAATGTGGGAAGAAATAGAAAATAGACTCATGGAAAGATGGAAAAATCATCAAAATTTTTATTTTCTTCATAATAATTGCCAACCAGTCAATCAGTCAGTACATTAATGAAATTTTCATTTTTCCAGCTTCTATATTCATTGTAAACAGAAAATTAATACAGAGAGCTTTAAAATTAATTGTAAATAAAAACAAAGTAATACAGAGAGAGGGAGAGAGAGAGAGAAAAAAAAGGATAACAGGTTTATTATTCCTCTTATAATCTTCTAAAATAATTTTTCCGAAAGCCTATCATCGCTACACTGCCATCTTTTTTCCAACCATCATATCTAATGTATTTACTACTTTTTGCATAAAAGAATCCGTAATCGGTTTTCTGTATGTTAACGAAATCCGGAAAAGATCTTTTTAACTTTAGCGAATTTCAAATTTCATAACTAATCTTTGGACTTCAGCCGTGTACAGTTGCCTGAAATGTCCATTCAATTTCAGCAATTTCATCTCTCAAATTTTTCCTTATCGATTTTTCCAGCTTTTGCTTTTACATTTTAGCAAACTCTTTACCAACTGAACTGAATTGGAAGAGAATTGGCGAAAAATTGAAATTAGAATTTTTAGGCCAAAAAAAGAGAGCATATTGAGCTGAACAACAAATGGGTACTTTATGACCTAATTTTTCGTCAATGAAGGTGAAATTTTTTTTTGCAACCTTGTCCCAGATAGCTAGCACCAGTAATTTCATCTAACTTGCAAAATGTAATTTTACCTTTTTTCCTTTTCCTTTTCCCTTTTTTTTTGACGAGAAATTAATTTCAGTAATTAAACAAGAAAAGCGAAAAAAACATTTTTTTTTATAAAATATTTTTTTTTTTTTTGTAAACTTGCCTGCCTGCTCACACAGTTCAATTAAATTAAGCTTAAATAAAGTTCGTTTTTTGATTAATATTGCAATTTTATTGCAAATTATTAAAATATTAGGAAATTTTTCATTTTTGGGAAAAAAAGGAATGAAACAAATTTGTCTCAAAACTGTCGCTTTTAGTAATAATATTTTCGAAATGTAAACAGGAAATGAAATGAATTTATTGCAAATTTAATCAAAGAATGAAAATTTAATCACTGTTTAATGCGAATTTAATCACTTATTGTTTCTAATAAGATAGATTACATTCTAGATCAATTCATTTAGTCAACTAAATCAAAATTGTAATTTCATTCTAGATCAATGAATCAGTCGACTAGATCAAAACTGTAATTTTAGAATTAAAAATGTTTAAATCATTTTTTCCAATTTATATCAAACTTAAAACAATATTGTCAATTGAATGATTTATGCAAATGCAAATGCATTATTTATCATAGCATCCATAATATTAAATTAATTCGAATTGTTAATGGAATTTTAAAATTGCAGGATATTGTTACAATCTCATATGTCAATTTGCTAAATGTCAAAATGATTTTGTCAACTTTTGATCACAATTCATTACTGTGCTCATTTTGTCACACTAAACAGTGAAGGATCATTCGGTGATATGAATTTCGTTAAAAGAGAATTCAAATAAATCTGATTAATAATACAATGTAAAAATTTCTATTGGAAAAGTTATTTGCTTATTAATTAATTAAAAAGAACGGGAAATTGGTGAAATGTGCATTTTGGAGTGTAAATAATGATTAATTAATACAGCCACTATTCTTAATTTATTTCTTTTTTCTTTAAAAAAATACATTTGAAAGAACTGTGTTTTCAATTTAAATTTTTTCTTCAAAAAAATCACCAAAAAATTTTGCTTGCAAAATCAAAAAGAAATTTGTACTTTAAAAATGATACCAATTAATGGACGACATTTTTCAAAATTGTAGCAAAATCAAATGGCAATGAAATTTTAATTTAAGCATTACATTAATTGGGAAATGAAAAGTACTACACGACACTGCACGAACAATGACGACCTGCTGACCTGATGACCTGCTGAAAGTTAGCTTATCAATTGGCATAAGATTTAAAAAAGTTCAATTTAACTTAATTATCTAAAAGCATTCAACAGTTTCGGATCACTGCTAGTGATTCTGTTAATTTACTGTTGATTTGATTAAAATTTCCTGAATATAATAGCGCGTAGTCACTTCGATAATATTTGAGGAAAAACGGATCACTTTTAATTCCAAACAGAGTAGCCAATAGATAATATTATTAATAGCAATAATAAACTTACTACTATTAATAGCAATAATAATTAATAATAATAATATTAGTACTATTAGTAGTTGAATAAAATGTCTGTGACATATAAATGATATCTTAAAAAATCTTAATTAAAGCTGAATAATTATTTCGCACTTGGCTAATAAACCCAAACAGATAGCGCTTAAGAGAAGGTAAATACCTCGATGAAATGAGAAAAAATTTAAGTTACAAAATTATTAGTAACTTATATTATTGTAAAAGAAGAAAATCAATTAGATTAAATCGAAATTAATTAAACCTAAATTTTTTGCAGAAGAAAATCGAAGTTTTGTGAGTTAAAAAAAAAGAAAAATGCACGTCTCAAAATCTTAACTTTTATTTAATATTATTCAAAGAAAAACAAATTTCAAAAATTTTATAATTAAAATTAATTTTGAAACTGTTTAGGGGGAATGGAATGCAATATGAAAACAAATAAATTAATAAGTAATAAACACTGACAATAGCAGTGCTAGCAGAAGAAGCATCATCTACTACTGCTAAGCTGCACTGAGAAAAAGCAAACAGAGGGTGGATTATTTGTTCGTTACAGCTCTTGACAATAGCAGCGATGATGGTGATACTGGCACTGATTAAACTGTCAACTATCATCGAAACTACCATCACTTCCATTGGTGCTAATTGTAAATACAAACGCACACAAAATATAAATAAATGAAATTTTCAAACATTTAAATTTATATAAAATACAATTTAAAAAATTACTCATAGAATTGTAAAAAGTAAATTTTTTAATCAAAAATAAAAAAACTTTAATTTTTATTTCGCTATTTAATTACTATTTATATTTGCATATAGAAAAAGGAAAAAATTGGATGAGAGAAATTGGAGAGAGAGAGAGAAAGAGAGAGAGAGAGAGATTGATGGATGGATGGATAAACGATACTGAGGACAGCATGAAGATGGAATGGATGAGAATGAGAGGGGGAGGAGGAAAATGAAAAGAAGAAGGAGGAAAAGGAAGAGGAGGAGGAGGAAAAAGAAGAGGAAGAGGAAGAATGAAAAGCAGAGAGAGGAAAGACAGGAGAGAAAGATGGAGGAATGTTGGCCGAGGAATGACTACTACCATAGGATATATGAATGAATGATGCCTTATTGAAAAATTGTAAACATCTGGTGTAAAGAGAAGTATAATTCATTTCATTTCTCTCTCTCTCTCTCTTTTCTTCTCTCTCTCTCTTCCTCTCTCTCCCTTTCTCTCTTCCTCTCTCTCTTTCTCTCTCTCTCCTTCTCCCTCCTCCTTTTATGATCTCTGTGCTCGAAACTTATTCATTTTCTATACAAAAATGTTAAAAAAACAAAAATTGCAAAATTTTTAACTTTTAAAATTTTATTAGCAAAAAACTAACAACAACTTTTCCATTTCACAAATGAACCAATAAACTATTGATTTTAAGTGAAAATTTCAAAAATATGAAAATTAGCAATTTTTTCCCACATGAAAAGTGAAAGGCACTGCACTGAGTAATATTTGTTGTCAAACTCCTCAAAGCTTCTAGAGGAGAATGAGTAATGTGACAGCTGGACTGGATACTTATTATCTCTGGCCAAGGTTTACTTGTCTCCAGAATGTATCTCAACTAAACGATGTAAATCTATGTGTAAAATCCGAATTATCCGGTTAGGGCAAAATCTGATTCTGGAACTATTCACACGGCCAAAGTCTATCTGTTTCCAGTCTCCAGAATCTCAGAATCTGTATCTCAGCTATTAAACTAAAGGATGTAAATCTATGTGTAAAATCCGAATTATCCAGTTAAAGCAAAATCTGATTCTGGAATTATTCACACACAATCACAGTGGCAAAAAACCATCTGATATGGTAAACATCTACGTATCCTAGAAAATATTCCGGAACTTATGATTACTGGGAATTCTGGTAATTTCAGTAAAATATCTAGTAATTCCGGCATACTGTAATTGCATTCTAGTTATTCTAGAAATCTGATAATTCCGTAAATTTCAAATAATCATTTTTTGGCTAATGATAAAGCAAAACTTACATAATAAACTCAACCAAAACTAGCCAATTCTTTGGAAGCAAAAATCAAAAATGGAAAAACTGAAATTTTAGTTCTGAAAAACAAAAATCTAGAAATGTATTGTAAGTGTTGTAGTTTTGAATTATTCCAAATAGTTTAATTTATTCATTTCCAAAAACTTATTAAAACTAACCAAAGCAAATGGCTGAAATGAAATGAAATGATTCAAAAAAAACTTTTTTCAAAATTTGATTTAACATTTTGTTAAAAAAGTTCCTAAGAAACAAATTTTATTTTGAATTCTTTAAAATCATTCCCTTCCTTTCCTTTTTTTTTTTCATTTTTTCTTGTCAACCAGAAAAATCTAAGCCATTTGCAGCGGCGGGACAGTTGGTTGGCTTTTTGGAATATATTGGAATATATGGCAAAGCAAAAGGGAACATTTTTGCAGCTCTGTTCTCACGGCAATAAATTTTGCTGTCGATTGTTGTAAATAAAAAAATTTTGATTTTTAGTACCGGTTGAACTGAACAACAGGAATTTCATCTTTTCGGCATCATTCCATATGTATTCATTTCAAAATTGATTTTAATTTTAATTTTTTTTCAACAATAATTTTTTAAATTGCATGCAAAAAGCATTAAGGCTTAACTAAATGCAAACAGCAAAAAAAATCAAATATTTCCTGAAATTTCCGCCGGAATAACCCTTAATTTTTGTCTCTCCCTCTCTCCCTCTCTCTCTCTCTCTCTCATTTTTCATGTATTTCCTCAAACAGCAATCAGAAACGATATTTCTAAAAAATGAAAAATTTTTAAAATTACTTCTTCTAAAATGTACACTATACAAAAAATGTACACTAAATCATTTCAATATTCCATTTCAAATCATTTCCTTCTTTTTTTTTTGTTATTACTATATTTTACATAATTAATTAATTCAACGAAATTACTGCAATAACTCCATTGAATATTTTCTCTCATTAAATCGACTAATAATTAATTAATCGTTCCTGAAAAGTTTGCATTATTTGTTTATTTTCCTTTCTTTCATTTATTCAATTAATTATTAAGCATTAAATCAAATTTGTCTGCCAAGGAATTGAAAATTTTTTTGCATTCATTTTTTTAGGCCAAAGAGAATTTATAAATTTTTTTTTAGACAGAAAGTTAATTATACACTGACACTTTTTACTTTCTACTTTTACCTTCTTTTTTTCAATCATTAAAAATAACAATACAGATAATTTAAAAGGCTGCAATTAAAATTTGAATAGTTCGATGACAACGTATGCGACACAACGTGTGGGACACAACGTACATATATGTCACACACATACATTACTTCTATGAAGAACAAATTAGTTAAAAAAAACCGCCAAAAAAAATTTATTAATTTTTTAAAATTATTAAAATCAAGTATACATGTTGATTTTTTTTGTTCAAATCATTTTTAATTTTTTTTTTTTTTACATAAGAATTACAATTTTAGCAAAAAATTAAAATCAAAACAGTAAAAAATATGTAACGTAGAGAGATAATCGATTAAAAAGAAAAATAAAGAGAAACGAAGACGAATGATATATGACAAGTAATTATGCATTTTAATTCACCTCTAATTAATATGAATATAATATTTCGAATTAACATTGTTTAGTTGCTTTTTTGTCACTCAAAAGTCTTTTTATCGAAAAAAAAATGCAACTATTTTTTAAAAATTGTTTTATAAATGTAAATGTAACATTTTACTTGTTATCTTGTGTTATTTAAATTAGCATCTACCGTAAGTAATGAGTGAGAATTCTTTGTAATTAAATTAGCATTTTAAATGAGTAAATCAATTTAAACAATTTAATATCGATCTATGTGTACATGTTTATATCTGTGGATGTGTGTGTGTGTATGTGTGTGTGTGTGTGTGTGTGTGTGTGTGTGTGTGTGTGTGTGTGTGTGTGTGTACATATATACATGCATATGTGTGTGTGACAATATAAAGGATTTATGGCAATATGAGAAATTACGAACTTATAATATTACATCCATTCTTAAGATATGATAAGTAATGGATAGATAAGAAAAATACTTTACTAAACAATGACAGTATTATTGTGCTCAGGGAATAGGAAGGAAGAGAAAATTGGAAGCAAAAAGAAGAAATAGGCCTGACAAGTACAAATCATTCCTAAGGTATGATAAATAACAGAAAGGAAAGGACAGGTAAGGAAAATACCTTTCCTAAACAATGAAAGTATTATTGTGTTCAGGGAATAGGAAGGAAGAAAAAATTGGAAGCAAAAAGAACAAATAGGCCAGACAAACGCAAATAGGCCTGACAAGTACAAACAAGCCCGACAAATAAATGAAAGGAGATATAAATGGACGGAAACATGAAAGGATGAAACAAAGAAAAAGCTGCCACAAGCCAATAACTTAGCCAAGAACTTCTTTAGGCTAAAAAGATTGCTGTAATGAAATTCCATTTTGACTTGATTGCTATCTACAAGTCTACAAAAAGCACTTTTCACTTAAGCCTACTATCACGAAACATATTGTAATGATATATTGTAATAATAGTTTCAATTTCAGTAGTAGTATTCTTTCAATACATTGCCAGTAAGAGTAGCCAAGTATTTGACTTCGGCCTAATACCATGAAGCATATTGTAATAATAGTTTCAATTTCATTAATGATATTCTCTTAGCACATTGCCAGTAAGGGTACCCAAAAGATAACGAACTGAACTGTAATACAAATTTAGGTCATATGCAATTGCAAGTAGTTTACCAAATGGTATTTGATGACAATTAATTGCGACAAGCAATTCTCGATTTGTATCATCTTTTTACAAATTGACAAAATTCTTTTGATAGTTCAAAAGAAACCTAAATCTTTAAATGATTATGTCTTTATTGAAATAAAATAATGATGTGAAAATAGAAGCGAAAAGAATGAATGAAAAAATTAAAAGAGAAAAAAATTTGTTTAATTAGTTTGGCATTATTTAAAATAATTTCGATCCATCCTATTCACCACCATTGCATTTAATTATTTCTTTCTAATAGTAATCATATTACGACAAATATTCACATCAATACCTGAATTTCCAGTTTTGCTTCTATAAATACTACCTATATCACAGACTAATCATTCACTCCCTCAGATCAAATCAGCCAAGCTGGAAGATCCTGGGATCTTTCCAAATAAATTTAGCTCTTGATGAATTCTATATAACTCAAGCAAAAGCCAAAAGGCAGAAGAAAAAATTTAATTGAACAGGCGCAACAGTTAAGACACTTTGCAATCATTCATTTTTTAAACATTTTACAAATTTCATACATTTCATTTCATTTACAATCAATTTTAACTAATTCAAAAACAACTTGACCTAACCTTTCCTTTACCTAATTTTACTAAAAATTCATTTTTATCATTCAAAAAATTCAATTTTTAATATATGGATTCAATAGAGAATTAATCAGCAATTTAAAAAAAATTGAATTTAATAATTTACTTATAAATTTAACAGTTCATTTGCAATTGAATAATTTATCTGAAATTGAATAATTACTTTACTTTGCTGTATTGGTAGTTTCCAAATCGATGATTCGGTAAGAACGATGATTTTGAACAGAGTGACTGTTTCATTTTAAGTTTAACTATTAAGTTAAAAAAGTTTTGCCAAGTAAAGTTTGTTTTCAACGTAACAGAATTTAATTTTTTTTTTTTTTTAATCTCTTATGGCCCCTACTATAAATTGAAACAAGGAAAAGAAATCAAAGCATTGGTCAAGGCCATTGGTCAAGCATTGCTCTCGGTCAGATTGAAATTTTCCATAGAATTTAATCATATATTATAAGAGAAAATTGAAAAGAACTGTTTGCGGTTATATAAATTTTTTTTCACATAAAGAAAAATTAAAATTGAATTGAAAAAAGAATAAATGAAAGAAAGGAAGATTGTGAGAGAAGAGAAAAGTTGCAGTATTGCTCCTCTCATTGGTTTATTAGATTAAAATATTAACAAACTAAACAAACTATTAAAAACAGAAATTTACAATTAACCTCTCATCAACAAGCTATTAATTTCTATTAATTTCTAGCATTGCTATTAATTCCAACTTAACATAATATCATTTTTTACGTCACCATAAATTTTACCTTGCGTCATTTTACGCCATTCAGTGTAAATTAGCATTTGATAATTGATGGAATTTGCTGCTAATGAAGAGATAGTAATTGCAAGCTAAATGTTTCATTTTATCTATCTATTATTCTGGTAACTGATTAACTTAAAAAATTGATTGCTTAAAAATTGAATTTTCGAATTAATTTCTCCAAAAAAAAAAAACTTGTTTGGAAATGAAAGTTAACATTTCTCACTTTTTTTTCTGCACAAAAATTAAGACAATGTGACAATTTTGAAATGTTATTTTTTGGAGGAGGAAAAAAACGACAAAAAAATAATTAAATAATAACAATAACAACAACAGCAACAACAATAACAATAACAACAATGACAACAACAAGACTGCAAGCAAATGTTGACGAAATTGCTTTGGTGACAAAAAAGCGATGGATGAATTGTAAATCTGACAAAAAGAAGGAGAAATGAAATTGAAACTGTCCACTGAGCATGGAATTTTCAGTCACTTTAGAAAACACCTCAGTGATCAATGAGATGAAAAGCTTGCACAGAGAGAATAGAAGTTTCCTTACTGGAAATGGAAACATCGAAATTTCGAAAAATTTTTCACTCCGTAAACTTTACTTTGTGCTATAAGAAATTATTTCTATGCTTTCTTTTTTTTTCAAATTTAAAAATAAAATCTTTTTAAATGATTTTCCGAAAATTAGCAAAGCATAAAATGAAATAAATGATTGATAAAAAGAATATTATTTCATATGAAAAATTTTCCAAATGCATAACTTTTTCCATTTTACCACCTAAAATTGTGTAATATCCGGAATATCCGGAAAATTCTACGACAAATCCAGATTTTCCTCATCCTGAAAACTTCTCACAATGTGCTATCGTTTTTCCTATACATGCAAACATTTCGATAATTTGATTATTCGATAATTACAAAGAGAGGAAAAAGAACTGAGAAAGCGAAAGAGACAGAGCGAAAGGGAGAGAAGGAAGAGAGAGAGAGTGGAAGAAAAGGGCAAGAAAAAAGAGAGAGAGGGAGGAGGAAAAGGAAAGGAGGAAATCAAAATGATAAATTGCAGATTATCGCGGAATATTCCCCATATAAGAGATAAGAAGACATTAAGCGGGTTACCGCACTGCTAACTGCAGCTTTACCACTAATACTGCTACTATTACTTCTGCTGCAACTATTGTTATCCTTGCTAATGCCACTATTATCACTACAGCCGTTGCTAATGCCGCAGCTACTACCACTGCTACTATCATGCTACTATCGCTGCTACTAACGCTGCTACTATCGCTGCTATTATCGCTGCTACTATCTCTGCTGCTATCGCTGCTACTATCGCTGCTACTATCGCTGCTACTACCACTGCTACTATCGCTGCTATTATCGCTGCTACTATCTCTGCTGCTATCGCTGCTAC
>JARVGP010001307.1:0-18928 GCA_029876185.1 Mansonella ozzardi
TTTTTTTTTTTTTTTTTTTTTTTTTTTTTTTTTTTTTTTTTTTTTTTTTACATCAGCATTGTTGTTGAAATCAAATCGAATGTTTAGTTTTCGACAATTTTCAGTGACGGCAAATGTTTTTGTTCATTTTGTGGATGAAAACGATAAAGTGATGTGCAGCAAAGATGTGCCTATGGGCAGAGAGGTTTTTCATTTTTTGTTTAATTCTATTAGTACATCCGTTTGATTAGTCGTGCACTTGAGCTGATTACTCTTAGGCTTCACTAATCTAAGATGTATTCGAACATTGAGTGCAACTAATGATTTGGTTATTATCTAGAACTCTTTTTATATTCAGTGTTCCGTTATCCGAATTATTCTCAGAAAAAAGTGCTTATGCATTTCTAGTGAATATTTATTTTTTACTTTTTCTGAAATGGTAGATAGATTTCTTATATCATAGAGTAGATTTCTTGCAGATCAAAAAATCTTCAATTTCCCAGATGGTAATGGTGCAGATGTTGAAAAATGGCATGCAGCCAGTGCAGAAGAGTGCTGTTGATTTCTTTTTTTTGCAAATATTGGGCGAAGGTTGTTTTTCCACGGTAAGATTTATGAATAGCAAATAAATGTAAATTATCTTTTATGTTGTCACTGTTTCGACCTTACAGGTATATCATGCACGTGAGGTATCCAGTGGGAAGGAATTTGCTTTGAAAGTGCTCAATAAAGACTTAATTCGACGACATGATAAGGTGCTCGTTTGGATTTTTTTACCAGAAAAGAAAAAAAAAAGACGAACCAAAATATCGATTGAATAATGTAGATTTTGAATGAACATCAGAAATACTTAAATTAATACTTTGCAAGGTAGTCTCGGTTATGCGCGAGAAAGATATAATGACTTCGCTGACTTATTTGCACGGCGGACATCCATATTTTGTATCCTTATACTGTACTTTCCAAGATCCCACTCGTCTTTGTAAGTCTTTGCATTATCTGCTGTTTATTCACTTCTTATTTATTGCATTCTTTTTCGTCAAAACATTCATGAAAGCGCTTGCAGACTTTGCTATGACCTATGCAAAAAATGGCGATTTGTTGACATATTTGCATCGTCTTGGTTCTTTCGATGAAGATGTAAGTGCTGTTTTGTGTTTTCTGTTCATGTGGTTCGAGTGAATTCTTTTTTTTTTTAATAAATTGCGTCAAAAAATAAGCAAAATATTTATAAATTATAAAATGAGCTCATAGTATATTGCGATTTGCATGCATAGAAACACAAGCATTTCTTTACTGGTATATAATTTTATAGGTAACTTTGTTTTATTCGGCAGAACTTCTGTGCGCAATTGATGTGCTCCATAAATGTGGCGTCATTCACAGGGATTTGAAACCAGAAAATATTTTGCTTGGAGAGAATTGGCACATAATGTTATCTGATTTTGGCACAGCTAAATTTATTGATTCAGAAAAAGATAAGTAGATATGAGTTAGGTGTTGAATATATAACTGTTGACTTCATTTCATTACTGGTTTTGAAATTACAGATGAAACAGATGCGAAAAGTGCTCTTCGAGAAGAACACCATCGTAGTCGATCTACATTCGTTGGTACTGCCCAGTACCTTTCACCAGAAGTACTGATAGATGGAAAAGTTGGCCCATCGTTAGTTTCACACTGTTTGAAATAACTCATCCAGTGGATTATAATCCTCATTTTTACTCTTTTCAGATGTGATTACTGGGCTTTGGGTGCAATAATTTTTCAAATGGTTTCTGGATTGCCACCTTTTCGAGCTATTAATGATTACCATACTTTTCAAAAGATTCAGAAGTTGGACTACAGTTTTCCTGAAGGTTTTCCAGATCTTCCCAAAGATCTCGTTCGGAAATTCTTGGTGCGGACGGCTACATTCACTTTTCCTAATTCATGATTCACTGCTTTCGGTGCTTGCGGTAAGTATCTTATGCTGATATCTTTTATATTTTTGTTTCAGGTGTTCGATCCTAATAAACGTCTTGGTTCTGAAGAGACTGGCGGCAGTGAGGCTGTTCGTTCTCATCCATATTTTGCCACGGTTGACTGGGATAATTTGATCACAAAAACGCCACCGCCTTTTAAACCGTATTTACCCGCCAGTTGTGGAGAACCAGCCTTTCACAGCAACTATCATTTTCCAGATGATATAGAACCCGGCCTTGATGATGCAGCAGTTACCCGTTTGTTAGGGCTTTCTCTAAAAGACTTCTGTTCTTCCAGGTTTGTTTTATTTATTAACAGACAGAATTGTAGGTTTTCAAAGATTATGAAGAACTATTTCAGCCGAAACAAAGATAATTTGGAAATAGAAGAACCCGAATCAACCATGTTGCGTGAAAAAAGACTCAGTATTCAGCGGAAAGAACACAAATACCATCGTTTTGTTGAGGATAATTTGATCGTTAAAAGTGGTTTATTGGATAAAAAGAAGGTTGCTTTTAGAGTAAAATGTATAGAGGCATAATGAAAAGCAGACGTATTGTGCTGGTACATTTATCATTTTCATTTGATCATGTAACGAATGACCGTGTTTTATGATGCACTGAGCGTACATCGCATCGAACCGGTTAATTGTCAATTTCGAGACTTGAAATCAACGAGTTTTGTGAAACAGTTGAATTAAAATAACTTATTTAATATATTTTCGTCGAAAACTTAATTTAGGGATTGTTCGCAAGAAGAAGGATGTTTTTACTGACAGAAGGACCACATATATTCTATGTGGACCCCATAAGCATGGAATTGAAAGGCAAAATACCGTTCTGCCAGAAGTTACGAGTTGAAGCGAAGAATTTCCGAACTTTCTTCGTGCATACAGTTTGTCATTCGTGCATGTTTTTTAGCAAAGGAGAAAAAAATCACTAGTAGTTTAAGAGAAAATATTGTGAATTATTGCTATTTTGATTCGTAATATTTTTAGCCGAGCCGTACTTATTATTTATTTGATCCGGAGCGAAATGCATTGGAATGGTGTAAAGCTATAGAAGATTTGCGCGAACAGTATCTGAATGAATTACCTGAAGAACCGGATTGTCTGGACACCAAAAATACTAAACAACGACGATAATAATGCTTGCATAAAGTGCTTGCCGATCATTTTCTACTATCTTTTTGGAAGAAAGTATTTTCAAAATTGACATAGTTCGGAATGAGTGGTTGACGTTTCGTGATATTCAGAAATATAAAGAACTTGTGCGGATTATTAGCGGTTGTGGGGACTACAGTATTTATATTACCATGTGTCGAATGACTAAGTTACGGACTCTGCAGTTACACGCAGAAGAACGGAGAAAGAGTCGTTCTGCATCGGATTGTGATAAGTATTTTTTATTTCTACCGTCGATGTTGTTTACTGTTCTGTTATTCTACTTTATATTCCGGTCGGAAATCTTTGTTTTCACATCTTTTATTCTTGTCTTTCAACAAATGCTTGTTATTCATATCATAAGATTCTTCTTGATCTTGTTGGTGCTTCAGAAGAGCACTGATATTTATTGATATATGGGAACGGTGCTTGTTCCGGTTTTTTAAAGTAGTATTACTCAAGAATATTAATAAATGGCCGCTTAACAAGCTTATTAAGTTCCCATACATAGCCAAATAGAGTATTTTTTTTACCATACCTTGTTTCCCTAGTTTCTGGAATATTCTCTTTCTGATTTCATCTCACGCAGCTCTTTTTCCAATTTCAGTCATGGAAGTTTTTGTTTGGTGGTTCAATGGATCGACGGTTTTTTAAAACATTCAGATATCTTTAGCATTATTAACCAATGGCCACATGTGAAACCCCAAAAATAAGAACAGGAAGTAGAAAATACAGGTCCAGTAGAAAGTAGAAGTAGAAAAAAAAAAAAAAAAAACAGTTCGTTCTATGTCTAACCTTTCCGAATCAATGATTCCGTTACTACGTTATAAAATCACTGCAATCCCAACTTTTTGTGAAGAGAACAATGATGTCTGGGAAATAAGAATGATAAAAATGGCGAAAAGAAAGTCTTAATGATGGATACAACTGCTCAGTTCCTCACATCCTTTTTCGTATATTTAACAATTCCTCGAGGAAGATATTAACGTAATTGTTATTGGCACATTCATCGATTTACTGACCGGCTGAATTATCGTCCAGTTCAGACTGTGGGACCTTGACTATCAACAGTCATACAACATGTTTTAAAATATGTTCCGCAAAATTTTGATACAGCTTTAAATTTTTAAATTGAAGTTTTATTTCTTCATCAAAACGACGAGCTAGTACTTTTTTCGTATGTAAGATTCACTTATAAATCTTAGAGCAAATACTGGAACTAAACAAACTGCGTTTTGTTCAATAAAAAAAAGAAAAAAACTGCAATAATTGGTGTTGTGTTGCCTTGTAAACCAAAATTAATCTGAGTAAATTTAGAGCTAAAATTTGAACTTGAAGTTTTCTTGGCTCAGTGCAGCTGTCATTATCTAGAAATGTAAAAGATTTGGTTAGTTCATTTGATTTCTAAAAGAGAATAGAGGTGGTGATTCGCTGCAAATTGATATCATAAGAAAATGCTGGTAAATTGTACTTGGATACTGATCCATTCAGTAACTCTAGTTTTAGAAAAATGTGCTGTAGTAGCATTGGACAGGTTATCATCATGTGGCAGAATTGGACAGGTATGCAAAAAAAAAAAAAAAAAAATTACAAATATCCAGTTGAAAGAATAATCAGAAATATTCGAAAGGAAGGAATTGGTACTGATGGAAATAATGAACCCCCTAAATGCTTTAAATTTATGTCTAGGCCACATATCAAATTTATTTTCATATTTATGAGAGCTTTAAAAAAAAATTGCTATTTATCTGTGAAAGAAAAGCCTATAAGAGCATTATGATTCACTGTTCAGACCTCAGAAGGTTGCATTTAGTTATTAACATTTTGTATTCTGTATTGAGATGTGTTAACGATGAAAAGATGTTGAAACTGCAAACATCTTATTCACATTTGTCGATGAACTAAGAGAGAACGAACATACTAGCTCAGTTAATGAAAGGATGGAACAATAGGCAAAAGCTTGCCCATTTATTGCCATCTTTTTATTTCGTTTTAATAAGCTTAAGATTACTATCCAATTATGATCAGCTAATCATCAAATTTATATTTGAAATAGTTGCTTACATACTGATAATGTGAGAATGGAATGAGTGAGAATTTTCGTCAATCAATAAACTCAGCTTTCATTCCTAGATTAAGGATGATAGCATTTGAAATTTTTTTCAAAACTCTTATATCGTACTTCAGCAGAATTTTATTTAACTGGAAGTAATTTAGTGTAAATGATGTTTCCTGCAACGGAGAGGTGTTTCGTTGTAACCCATTATTAGATGAAAATTAGTGTCGCATTTTAGAAGAAAATTTTTTTTTCTTTTTTTGGGAAATAATTTTTATAGATTCTAGCATTCATTGTGTGCAGTATAAAAAATTTAATTTAAATGGACGAGTTTTAGTAAATGTGAAAGTTTCGTATAGATAAATGCACGAAATGATCCGTGAAGATTTTTGCAGCTGAGGGAAAAAATGTGGTGACAATGTAGAAGAAATGTTTAAAGCTACTTTCCTGCTTCATGCCCAGTAATTAATTCCGGGCTCTCAACTTCTATATTACATAAATGCACCTTGTGTTTGAAAGTGTAAAGTTTGTGAAGCAACAAACAATCTTTTAATACCTTCCAATTTTTTTTCTTCGTCCAAAAATCTTTAGCCAAGATTTCACTGGGCACATAAACATGATTAGACAGTATGGCAACGATAGAGAAGAGAACTGAAATGAGAAAGAATAAATATAAAGATTGAATAGGAAAGAACAGAGTTTTAGCCATTTTATCTGAAGTTAAGATTAACACATAAGCAATGGTGTTAAATCAATAACAATGCGTTTGAAACCATAAAAAATTTGGTTGACATAGCTGTGCAGCTTAATTACGCTTTATAGTCATATAAATAAGCACATATAAATAAGCACCAATGATTGTTCGCATAAACGATCGAGCACGACAACTTTGCTTTTATGGAAGACAGTATTACTAATACATATGACCAACATCTGATTAAGTTGCCATTAAAAAACTGTAGATATCTTATTGAATGACAAAACAATCATGTATGATTTGTTCACAGATTTCTTTTGACGACATTACAAAAACACTTAGTGCATAATATTATCTGTTCGAAGATCTGAAATGTTCCGAAGTCAGTTAGGATCATTGAAAAGGAAATCGCGCATTTATCATCTTAAATGCTCTCTCGCTTTGGTGGTTTATCAATACTCAAAGTAAAGTGCTTCCTTCCTTTCAACACAGCTTTAAAAAAATAAAAAGAGCAAAAGTAAGTGCGAAATGGTTAAAAGCTCCTACATGCTGTTTGCCTCAGAATCTATATTTGATGAAAATAATTTCAATTTCAATTTCTCCATTTATGGCCTCCATTTAATTCAACTCTTTCTCATTATTAATTTTTAAGCAAATTCAATTTAAAAATTTAGAATACATCCAGAATGTTACGATTGCCAATCTAGGATGATATGATGGTCAGTACTGTTACGTTGCATAATTTCACCCTACCTGTAAGATTTATTCTTGCTAACAATATTATTTCCATAGTCAGTGCTTAATACCGCCAAAAAAACTGAAATACCTAAAAAATTAACTGTAAATAAATAAATGTTAGATTAGGCATTTAATAATAAATTGCATAAGAATTACTATATCATTTGGAAGCACTGCTAACTTCAAATTTACTTTAACAAATTCTAAAAATTAAATTAGTTTCATGGAACATCTGAATCTTTTTGTTATATATTGATAAAAAAAATCGCTGCAAGGTGGTAGAGAATAGAAGATGATCTAGGCTCTTAAATAGTTCATGTTTCTGTAACGGTTATTTTAATTGCATTAAATTCTTATTTCGTGTAACAATTCTGAACTTTCTTAAAGCTCTGAAATAATTTAAATTTTAGTTAACAGTTTTAATTCAGTTTCAGTTAGTATCAAATTATTCAAACATTACTAAAATCAAAAAGCAAACTAAGAAATGAATTTTCAATGATAGATCTAACAATGATCCCTATTACTCACATGCTTTCAACCTCTAAATCTTACTTTCCTTCAATAAATATTTGAATAAAGTGCTAAAGTTCATTGTTTTCTTTTAACATTAAATTGAATCATTTGAATTTCTTGACTATCACATCCTTTCATTTATGACAAAATTTCAATATGTTTAGAATTTTATGATAACAGCGACAAGGTCCAATTTATTCAAGTCATTTTGCCGTGAAATCTGGAAAAAGAAAGGATGCGTTATTTGATCCATAATCAAGATAAGTGGAAAAGCTTGAATGAAAAAGTCTGAAATTGATTTGTTTAAGAGAGTATGCGTGAACAATGTAATTTCAGCAGTATAGATGTAGAAATAGCAAAAGTTATGAAGATTACTAATTTTATTGGATCAATTTGCCGAAATTCATTAAAAGTGAGGAAAATACAGAATAATTTAGAGAAATGGCATTCATAAGGTTGAGAATACTATCCAAAAGAGATTGTGAATTCAGAAATCTCCACTAAAGTATATGTACAATAATGAATGCAATGGTTTGTTAAAAATTTAATTTTAGAGAGAGAGAGAAAAAGCTTATATGATGAGTATAACATATAAGCAATAGAGTTGATATGCAACGAATACAGATCTCGCTGTTATCCCGTTGCCATTTCAGTAATTCATTGCAACACTCAGATAGATTACCATCTTTTATTTAATTCCTTATATAGGACAAAGTGAAAGTAGGTGAAATATTTTGAGATAGAGAGACATTTCAGAAAATTGCTCAATATAATCATTTCCATGTTAATCAAAATGATAAGTTATCCTTTCCAGAACTGCCATCCTGGAAAGTGTAGACACTCAGAAAATGGTAATCACTGTAACAAGGTACAGTACTGATTTGCAATACATAAAGCAAGAAACAGATCCGACCAAACTAAACATCCTAAGTACAGTAAATGTGATAAATTTCCTTGTTGTACAAGAACAGCTCATTATTGTAGATACGGAATATTTGATTTCATCAAGTTTCATCAAAGTACCCTGATCATAACTCTATACTAAGGGAAAGTCATCATCAAAAATAATAAGGCTTGTATTAAGTTTACTAATTTCATCAATTTTTCTTGCTATGAAAGAAGCATTTGTCATTTTTTTGAATCAGCGGTGAAATTTATTCAAGCAATTTATTTGTAGCATAATTCTCTTAGAAATTTCATACGAGAGGACCATTCGTCTTTTCATATATCCCCAAGATTTAAAATTTAATTGAGATTATCCTTCAGACTGATAAATTTGAAAGCTGACCTTTCCGTATGTGATCATCGTGAATCAATTTTTCACATTTTAACTAGATAGACAATGTTAGCTAACAACTACATCTTCCTATGCGAATTTCTTAAACTTACAACAAACCACATACTGTAAAAGCGTCAAATGTATGTATTTATCTAAATTTGCCTAAGCAAAAAATATTTGCTGGTTCTGATTTGAACGAATTTACCTGAATGCAATCAGCCAATCAGCTGGTGCAATGTCCTCATATACCAGAGAAACTCTGTTCCATTGGATTGCTGCCTTCAGAAGTGAGTACATTGCATCTCCATGTTACCAAATTGTCTACTAGTTATCCGTCATGCTGCCATGCAACCATGCTAACATTTCACTTAAAGACCATCGTAAATTCTCTGAAGACTTTTGCGCTCCCAAATATGAGATTGATCTATTTGAACAAGTCATTTCAAAGGCTTGATATAATTAGCATTAACTCTTTAACTCATTTTCAAGCTGCTCTTTTTTTTAAATGGAAATTCTACAGTGTCAAACATATTCCTCATTATTAGATGAAAATGAACACAGATATAAAATGAACTATAATGGCATAGCATGGATGTTCTACTGTATTCCTGATATCAATATGTTATCAATTTTCTTCGTTGCAACAATTATGCCTAGTTGTTTTTTATTACTTACCAGATCAAATTTAGCACAGAACCAGCAATGACCCATAACCGACACGGCAATGACATCCTGAATGTCAACGTTGGTGGTAAACGCTACACAGTTCGGCGCACCGATCTATTGGCAGATCCAAAAAGTAAATTGGCAGAATGGTTCAAACCTGGTACTATAAAACAGATTGCCACAGATAAAGGAGGTTGGCAAGCATGAATTTGTACTGACGATATCATTCAAAAATATCACATTTGACAAGTGTATGAAGTTCTCGAATATGTGGAGTAAGTTCTATTCATTAAAATCCAAAATTTTAGGTAATTATTATCTGGATCGTGATCCGAAATCTTTTCGACATATTCTTGCATATCTACGACTAAAGAAAGAAAAATTTGTTCTATCATTGGCGTTACCTGCAAAACCGGATGATCTTGCAAAGTATGTCAATGGAATCATTATAAGACAGCAAACTATACGTTAAACATGGTGTTTATTTACTCTAAGCTGTTATCTAAAAATAAAAATTTAGTAAAAAATTGCCAATTTTTCGGAAATATTATTAGTTTTTTATGTGAAAATCATCAATTCATTTGTTTTTCAGAAATTATCGAAATTTTACACATTTAGATTGGTTGCTGAATGTGAAGCACTGAATATGACTGAGCTAAAAAATTTAGCACTTGATGTTCTGCAAAAATATCAGCGTACGGAAGAACAACACTATGTAACAAGTTACGTACAAATTGCTCTACGTGACTACGAAACATGGCAGTTCGATCGTGAACAGGTGATTTTATCGATTCCATCAATCACTTACTGTAAATTGCGTAAAATAGAACCGCATATGAATAGAAATTTAGATTAAACATTTATTTGGTTTTGGTAGCAAAAATAGTAACAGTATTAAAAAATATCTTACCTGAAATTTGAATTGTTTTTAAAACTGTTTAACAAGATTTTAGGAATTACAGAGTGCCGTAATAAAGAAAGGTAAAGGAGGAAATATGGAGATGTCATCAGGAATTATGTCAGCTTACGACGAGTGGGACAATATGTGACAATAATATTTGTAATATCCGACGTATCAAATTCATTCTTATTATTGACAACTTTTTCCTAAAAATATTCATTGCATATATTTAAGAAGTAATTAGACAGAGGAATTGCATATCAGATTATGATTCAAATTTCTATTCCATCCTCATTCATCTTCATAACTTCAGATGATGCAAAGTGACACAAAAACTTATGTATTTTGTGAAGAAAACATATAGATATGTTACCAATAAATGCTACCTGAAATTTTATGAGTTCTGTAGTAATAACCAATAACTTCATGCTATCCATATACATATCTGAACTGCATCGAAAGTCCACCAAAAATTGAAATACATTTTTCTAAAAGATACCTATTTGTGGAATCGAATAACTAATCGCCTGTGCAAACTAATCGCCGAGTCATTCATTATATATAATCCTCGACCTTTTGGTCGTAGAATAAACATGGCAATCGCTTTTTAAATTATCACTTTTTCAAATATTGATGATAAAATGTAATGAATGTTTTCAGCAAAATAATGCAGAAAATATGTAACCGAAAATTTTTTATTAAATAAATTTCTTCCTTACGGACGACTGCATTTTCGGGCAATGAAATGAAATGAGTACTTATATATGTTAAATAATAATTTTATATTTTTTGCTCTTAAGATAATACCGAAACTGTGTACAGCTTAAATATCCCATGTATGGCATCAATTGGCAAATGCATATTTCTAATGGTAAGATTGGCAGGAAGTATATTTGATAATTTTTGTTAGAAACCAGATGTTTCTTACCATTTTTATTCTCTTATCTATGCACAACTGGAGATACATGTTTGTGACATCATGATCTAAGATAATATAAATTGATATCCATTGAAACTACGACTTCAATGAAATAATCGTAGGGTTTGTTTTAAAAGGATGTGAAAATATAGTGAAATCAGACAGATCATTTGGAAATACTGGTTAGGATAAACGTTTGCTCCGGAATCTTGAAACAAAAGAAACTAAGAATATACCGCTATTGTTGGTATCAATAATTATGAGTGGATTCATACCAAAATTCTGGTGAACTGGATCATTCAAAATACCATGAAAGCATATGTTTGGCTTCTTTCAACAAACCAGATTGATTAAATGGTTCCCAGCAAAAGCGATTATTTTTAGACATTTCGTCTAATACTCGTAATGCTTCTGAAATTATATAATGTTGAACGATAGTACTTCCGGATCAAAAAATATTTCTACAAAAGAAGTGGATCGCTTGAAACGGTAAGAATTTAATAAATTTCAATTTCATCTGAATACTTCAAAATTCCTTCAGTGAATAACCTATTTAGGATATTTATTACATTTGCCAAGAATGCCGCGAAGAGTTGCTCTATTGATCTTCCTGCGATCAATCATATTTCGAAGAAAACTTAACTTTTTTCATTTTTACGGCGATTCATGAGTGTAAAAGTCGAAAGGCAGTGTCCTAAAATTTTCCAATATATCTTAACCAACTCTATTTGAATGAAGCTAGAAAATATCAGACAAGATTACAACATCAAAACTTTTTTGCTCCATTTTTTACTCTACTTACGGGCTACAAGGCATTCAACTTTGCGCTGTATGAGCAACCATAGTTCTGAATTAAATTAAATTATGTATTGACGTTATTGCAGATCAAAAGTTTACAAGAATAAGGAATGTTACAACCGGCAACAAATAATTCTTTTAATACTTGAAACACAAAAACCAAAAACAAACAGTAAGTTTCTGACACCGAAATGTACTTTTTTACACGTCGAATGTTACAATGTCATGGATGAAGATGCTTGTTTTTCGGTGATTTGCTGCAAGATGGATTCCGCACAACATCTCAATTCCAATTGTGCTTCATGAATCAAAAGAAAAGTTTTCACCGATGCACAAACTTCTCGAGTGAAACCACACCGTCTTATAACTTCCATATTTTTCATTATTTGCAATATCATTGCCGCTTTCTAAACAATTTCATTCTAAATTATGCCGAAAATAACTAGAAGTTACATACAGATTCTTTGGAGCTGTTAGCATAGCTATACCTGTGATTGATTTGTATCAATCAGATCCTGGCACAGAATCCCATAAAGAACTTTTAAATCGTTCTCATAAAAAAGAACCGTAATGAGATCATCCGACAAGTAAAAAATATCCATCAACAATTTAACTGCCCGCAAGTCTGAAAAACGAAACCAAAGTAAGAATTAATAGTGTGAAAAGGCTAAGAACTGCATATCAAGAAAATGTTTAGCGCTACCTTTGGAAGGAAAATGAACCAGTGTAGCTTTGTGGCTAATACTTTCTGAACAAAATGTTGCACAGCTATTCTGGATTTACAAATACCCTACCTTCATTATCAGCTCTACATCGGTTCAACTGCATCGTGAGTAATTGACCAAATGCATGTTGAGGATTCTTACACAAAGCCTGAATAACGGTACTTTCATTCGACTCGAAATGGGCATTGAATGATAAAAGGAATTGAAAAGCATCTGCGAAATCCTCTATCATTGAGACCATCTTCGTTAAGAATTCCAAATTCAGAGCATCTGAAAATTCTTGTACAAAAATAATGTGTTGAAAATTGAAAAAGTTGCGAACTTTCTTCTGGCAAGTTTTAACAACTATCTCATTCCCGCATAAAATTAGTGGATCCAAACAGTTATTTGAATAAATTTGCTCAAATGTTTTAAGGCGATATCATGAATGTAGTAAAATATGATGAGAAAAAATGTGAACAAATCAAAAGATAAAATTTACCATAATGTGCAGTTGGGAATTTTTCGCCAGTTGAAAACAATACAGTAAGCAATTGCACAGCTGATATATCAAGTTCAGTGAGCGGTAAACAGAAATTATTTTGTAATACTAGCAGAACCGGTAATTGCCCACAAAGCAGCATTGTTATCACTGACCGATCCAACAAACAAATTAAATGAAATGTAGAATGGAGCTCGATACGCACGGATTTCTTTAGCTCCTAAAGGTAAGAGTGTTATGCAATGCCACATAATTGCAAGATTTTGATGAGAGTTTAAAAGGAGAAATCCTTCATTCCTAAAAATTACCTCTACATTAAACTATTTGGGAATAAAAACTTACCACTTGATAAAATGAAACGAGCTGGTCAATGAAGGCATAATCATCTCGACGTAAACGTTTCATGAGTACTCGGGTATCAGCTTTTTTCTGCAATTTAAACTTCATGCAAACAATCTTTCACTATATGCTACATAAATTTTTTTACAATACAAGTAGCCGTAGGAGACTAAATTTTTTCTTTCGAACATTAATCAAACTGAATTTAAAGGGCACTGAAATTTCCATACATAACCACAGACCAGCTGTTGTATTATTAAGTTACCAGAAATCCAGAAAAGCGCTGTAGCGATTTAACCAATATAGCTTCGTCATTCCAAATTGAACAATCTAGCTGCAAAATATTTTTAAATCAACATATAACATTTCTTGCCACTTCTACTATTCTAGTTCAAAGTATTTTATGATTTAGTAAATGAATATAAAATACTACTAACAAGAATAAAAAATGTGACAGCATAATAAATTTGTATTATGCATACCTGATCTTTATCCTCAATATGACTTGTTATACTTGCAGTGAGCTGCTCCAATACTCTTGCATCATAACAATTATCAACATCAATTAAATCATCTTTTTCCAAAGCATTTTTTATAATATGAAGACTATATAAATCTGGCAAATCTCGCAACAAACTATTCAAGATGATCGATACTGTATTTATACATGTTCCCATAGGAGCATCGGTCTGTTCCCGAATGATATCAACCAATTCTTGAGCTTTCTCTTTACTATTTAGCACCGGAACATACATGAACCACTATAGTTCCTCTTAATATCTAAAAAAAAAAAAAAAGCTAAAATAATCTCACAAGAAAAGTAACCCATAATTACATTTGAATTTTCCCGTATGCCAACTCCTTAAACCATCATTATATTTTACTATTCATTCAGAAATAGATATGTAAAAATTTCACTTAACTCACTTGAACTTTACCATCTTTCTAGCCATATTATCTATTAGCAGTTGACATTTTGTCAAGTTACTTCTGTCAACAATACTTTACCCAAAAGCAGATAACGAAAAGAAACATCCATAAGCGAGCAATTACATTTAATGATGATTAATTAAATTCAACATTTACTTCAATTAAGTGAAAACTGAATTTAATTTTGAAGTATATATAAATGTCAGCTGATTCCTTCTTCGGAATAGCAATTATTTAGTCAATTTTGGAATATTTACAGATTCAGGCTACTGATGAATAAGTTTTCCTTCTAATTGGCTATTAAAATCTTCCGAAATGTTTTGTATACATTTAACACTGAGCTTATCAAAGACAAAAAATATTCCGAGTTATTGGCTGTTTACTTATTCAGTTTGTTACTCATTCACTACATCTAGCTAGATAATCAAAAAAAAAAAAAAAAAAACAATAACAATTGTTATTATTTTTAACAGAAAGCCATTTTAAAATCTCCAACCAAAGGTACGAACAACACAATGTAAAGGAATTTCCGATTGTTCCCACTACACCAAGCCAAGCTTCAAATTTCGACCAATGAAGCAATACTTGAAGCTAATATATCATCAAAATCGATTTGTGCAGATTATACCAGTTCTATGAGATTTAGTTTTTGTTCTCTTTCTCAAACTATCAATGTTTATCCAACCAAATCAGCCTATTACGATTGTCACCAACAGATATAACATCAATCTCTTTTATAAAGTCCAAAAATTCCCAAGAACTCAATAGTATCCGTATCTTCTTAAGTATTCTCCAATCCGAAACAAACACTTTAATCGAAAGATTTGTTAAAATGTTGCGAAAAATCTATGTTTGCTTTAAAGCCATTTGGGAATTATGCTCTAAATCAACATTACTCGTTGCTTTCCCCATTAAAAGTTAGGTATTCAGAGAAATCAATGGAGATCATATCAGAAATTATTTAATAACGTAAATGAAAACATTATTCTGACCTGAAAATATCAACGCCAGATTTAATTGCAACAGCACTTCATTAAAAAGAAATAACTAACATTAGGGAATTACATTAGTGACATAAATAATCAAATGAATAGATAACGAGTTAGAAGATAGGTTACCAGTACTTAAAAAATTTCCTAACAACTTAAGCAAATTGTACAGTTAGTTTAAAGCTGCTACAATAATATTATTACATCATAGTACTAAGCTATGATTAAGTTATTCATGATAACAATATAAAAATTGAAAATACCAATCGATAATAAACCACAATAAACCCAAAGAAAAATAAAAATGTTAGTAGTCAAGAAATGAGACGGAAACAGAACTCAATTACAGTTGGCATGAAGAAATAGACGATGCTTTGTTACAAAACTGGTACAAAAAGCAAAGAGAAACTACATGACAACGAACAATATTTTCTTGGATTCGACAAACTTCTGCGCAGCTTTCTATTTATAGGAGAAAAGGATAATATCCAAGTACAGCCAATGATAAGTAAAATGTATGAATGGTGGTAACACTGCGGAAATATTCTAAACGAGATTGAATGCTCGGCTGATAATGTCATGTGCAATTCTGGAAAAATCATCCTCTGAGTCTGAATCAGAAAATGACCATATTTCGGAATATAACGGACGTCTTCGCCTGCAAAACGCTATCAATCATCATTTTTCCATGAAAATAAACCGAAATAATGGTTGGAAGTAATTTTACAAGAGAAAAAAAACCTTTGAAGAGTTCGTGGGCTATCGCCCTCCACAACAGTGCCATCCGGCAGTTCATGTTTGTAGAAACACTTATTACCAAATGGACAATCATCGATAGACCCTCCTTTCACATATTTGCACTGCTTTTGTTTTGTATTCTCACGAAATCTAGCAATCAGGTCATCCTTATCTGTTTGGTCCTCGACCCAATATGTGGCTACAATGCATATGTTTGTTAGGCTTTTCTTTTCGAAAAATGCAAAAAGAAATATTCAGAAGGCTTTCGCAAAAAATTATTGCGAAGAAAAGAGAGTGCGAAAGCTAACCGGGAATGACAAAATCAGAATGAGTGCGACATTCAGGACAACTGCGAACTGTTTTCTTTTCGAAATGATCATTCTGATTTCGGCGCCATTGTCGGATACAGTCTAAACAAAAACAGTGTCTGCAGCCATTTAAGATTCCAAAACGGCTCTTCCTCTCCCTGAAAGTGCACATATTCTCATGCTTACACATGACAATCGAAACTGACCTTAATTTTTCTAAAAAGATCAAATCCCTCTCTTTCAGATCCAGCTAAAACATAGTTCAACAAAAGATGAAACAAATTAACGTGCCTAATGTTTTCCATACATATACCGCACACTTTATTAGCCGAGCGTGCCTCAGCAAATGCTTCTTCCATGGCAGCTTCATGAGCATCTACGCATTCCCGCCGATGCTGAGCACGCTGCTCTGTATCCGTTGGATGTAAGCATGCCACATTACAAAGGTCACACACATCACCATGCACGAACTGGCACTTGTCACCTTTATCACAGTTTCCTGTTTCAAAATATGGACATAACGGTAGCGAACCAAACGACCTGCAATTGTCCTTGTATTCTTTCATCTCATTTAATATTTGAAAATAATTCACTTTTTACAAAAGACCGGTAATTCATTTACCCTGAAGCAGCAGTTTCAACTTCGTTTACTGCCAAAATTTTCCAAGAAGGAATAAACTCAGCTGCATCCACGGAAAACATGTGACTGCTTCGATTCACTGCTATTGCTGTCGTTGCTATTTCATCACTGCTGCAACCACACACTGGAATAATGAATAATCAAACTGTTCCGCACAATACATTATCAGTTACCAATCAAGCTTATTAACTTTCCTTATCAATAGCTCTTAGATCAAAGCTGTTACCACACTGTGATTGCACACTAAACATAACTATTAACTATTTCCTCACTATCATCTTAACAATGCATGTGCAAACATTTATGAACTTTTAAAAAACACCGCTGAGATGAAAATTACCTTTGTTTGAGTTAGGATTTTCTGTTGCACGAGAAAAACTTTTCACTGTCTTAATTCCATCCAACGGCGGTCGCTTATGGTCATATCTGAGAAACGTTTGAAACTATTAATAGCTGTATGCATGCTGGTCCAAATTCCCTTATGCTAATAAATAACATTTGCAATTGTGCACTTTTACAAAAATATCACTCCTTTCTTCTTATCAATATCATGCAAATATTCACATTTCTAACGCTTCTGTAGCTTTAGCGTTTTTTTTTTTTTTTGGTTTAGCTATAAAAGCTGTAAATACACTAGCAGAATTAATTAAATGAGTGTACCTGCAAGAAGTACCAAAAGCACACTTCCCAATCAGATAGTAACGGCAAGTTCGATCTGGTTTAGAGCTACGATCATGGGAAAATGGACATGAAGAACCTTCGCGACAAACATTATTTGCAAAATACCGACATAAAATTTTGCTCGTTGGAGTGGTTGTTGATGCTAAAATAAGCACATATTTATTACAAAAATTGAACGATAAAATAACTCATCAGATTAAGATAGAAAGAACAAAGACAAAAAAAAGTGTAAAGTTCTAAAACTCTGTCCTTAATGTCCTTAGTATGTAATGCATATAATAATAAGTTTATTTCATATAAAAATTAATAGTAGTGGAAGTAATTAATCGATAAGAAGTATCAAATATAGTTGCAATAACATTTATAACTAAACATCAAAGTTGGAACAATTTATTGAATTTTGGAATAAACTATGGGATTCAGTGATTCGTAAGAAGTTATAAATTGAATGCTTACCAGCTGCCATATGCACCGAATGTTCTGTTCCGTTCTCCTAGAAAAAAAAAAAAAAAATTTTTGATGGATAACTTTTTAACCACGTACACTATCAATATACGCATAATATCATCTTACAAAACCAAAATTTTAACATTCTTTTATTTGTTGATAAAATGCAAACATTTTTAAGAATACGTTCATACTGCTTGCTATAAAAATGCTCTAAGGTTTATTCATTCTGCAAACACTCAACAATCCATGAGAAAACAATGCAAAGTACAGTCAGTAAACGCAACACCCAACAACCGAAAATGCCGTATCACCCTATTTTCGACACATCTCTGTGACACTCACATATCGGTTAGTAGCCCAATTGCACGAAAGTAGGTGTTGTTAAAAATATCCCACGATATGTAATGCTGGAATATATTTCAGTTTCAGGATTACTACTTTGGTTTGCTTACGATGGATGTTTATTTTCAGAAAAATTAAAGCTTCTGGATTGTAATGCTTTTTAGTGAAGGAGAGAGAGGGAAAGAGAAAGACAGAGAAAAAAAGATGGAGAGGAGTAGAAAGGATTGGGGAGGAATTGAAAAGACCTGATAGTATATACACAAACCGCCGTTGATGATGACGATGATGGTCGATGACAACGATTTGCTGTGACAATGGCATATGCTCTTTGCTATTAATGGAAAAAGAGTACAGTTCCTTTCGTTCTTTTCCCAATTATTTATTGCCTAACAACAACAAAAGTTAGTCATCCTAATGAATAATTTATTAAAATAGATGATAAGTTATCATTATTATCACATTATCATTATCACCTCTCGTATCACCATAAAAAATCTCTCGATTTCTATTGTTATTGTTGTTGTATTTTTGTTAAATCACTTTCACTGCTCGTATCACCATAAAAAATCTCTCGATCTCTATTGTTATTGTTGTTGTATTTTTGATAAATCACTGTCACTCCTCGTATCACC
>JARVGP010001308.1:0-17783 GCA_029876185.1 Mansonella ozzardi
CTATCTATCTACCTATCTATCTAACTAATCTAATCTGATCTAATCTTTATCTATCCACCTATCTAATCCAATCTATTTATCTAGCTATCTATCTATCAATCTATCAATCAATCAATCAATCAATCAATCATCAGTCAATCAATCAATCAATCAATCAATCTATCAATCTATCAATCAATCAATCTATCTATCTATCTATCTATCTATCCATCTATCTACCTATCTATCTGTCTATCTATCTATCTACCTACCTATCTATCTATCCTATCTATCTAACTAATCTAATCTAATCTTTATCTATCTATCTATCTATCTATCTATCTATCAATCTATCTATCAATCTATCAATCAGTCAATCAATCAATCAATCAATCAATCAATCTATTTATCTATCTATCTACCTATATATCTATATATCTATCTACCTATCTATGCATCTATTTCTAATCTAATCAAATGTAATCTAACCAAATCAAATCTATTTATAAATAAATAGATATGTGTAACGCTGCATGATAAAGAAAAACGCGGACGCGGACAGACTTAACCAGTTGAAGGACACAGCCAGCCAGCAGAGCAAACCGCTTCGGGCACCTGCTACAAATAAGAACTGTGTTGTATGATTGGGGGCGAGATCAAGACGGACCCACCCAGCTGAAACCCGTCGTCAGTGAGAAACTTCAAAGAGATGCCGCGCGTAGTGCTGCAAGTTAAAGGGGAGGAAGAGGAGGTGAGCTGTGAAGTATACCCCTCATCCTCCCCTTTCCGCCTCATTCTACCACCCACCAATGAATGGGCTCATATGGGTGGTGCTTCTGCACCATCCATTCACAGAAATTTGCATTGCTTCCATGCTAGCGTTGTTGATGTTGATGTTGATGTTGATGTCGATGTTGATGTTGATGTTGATGTTGATGTCGATGTCGATGTTGATGATGATGTTGATGTTGATGTTGATGTTGATGTTGATGTTGATGATGTTGTTGATGTTGATGTTGATGTAAATGTCGATGTCGATGTCGGTAGTGATGTGGCGCTGGTGCTGGTGCTGGTGCTGGTGCTGGTGATAGTGATAGTGCTGGTGCTACTGATGATGCTTAACAGTTAGTAAGAACTGCTACTGCTTGCCATGCCAATCATTTAGGTCACTACTCCGCAAGCAATCCATTATCCGACCATTTTACACGTTCATCATCATCATCCCCATCATAAACAACAGTGCTACAAAATGTTACACTTTGCAGCAATAGTACGATAAGTTACGGTAATTCATTTCAACTCGATGATTATGATTCCAGGATCGAGAAAGTATCTTCAACGAAAATTCAATATGTTTTTTATAGGGCCGGCCGTTAAATTCTTCTACAATTTTTGTAACAAATTGTAAATGAATTTCAAAATTGAAGACTAAGTAGAACCAGAACACGTAATTAATTACTAAATTGACTAAAAGTAAAACTAATAATAAAATCTGGCAGAATGCAGAAATATGAGACGATAGAGGAGAATAAGTTATCTATTAAGAATTATCAAGTGATGCAGTGCAATGGGCTATTGTATAAACTTCGGAGGAAAACACTGTTTTATGATAGCAACATTAACGACCGTTATATGGCAAATTTGTACTTGTTCGTCTTTGACAGCGATCGGCTGACAACCAGAACTTGTTTGCCTTTTTGGTAACCTGTCTGTCCGCCAGTTGTCATATCAACTTTTTCAAAAAAAATAAAAAAACGAATAAATTATTCATTGCTATAAGAAAGGCCTAGTGCGGAAAATATTTACCATAAACCTTTCTATAAGTATTATTTTCCCTCCCAAACAGCAATCTTTTTCATTTGAAGATAACCGAAATGACATTTTATGACGAGAATTGATTCACATTACATTATAATTATTATATTTATTTAGACCAAGAAGCACCTTTGGTCAGTACTTAAATCTTGGAATAACTTACTAATCTTTTGCACACGATAAACAATTTAAAAGAATAACTGAACAAGTAGTGTAAATTAGTCATAAGGCTAAAAATAGTGGAATGAAACAAATACTGTGTCTAAAAATGAAGATCATGTGCATTTAGATTATTCCTAGAGTTTTTTTTGTTTCTCACTTATCATTGCTCATTCTTATTTATTAACAAACCTGTGCCTTTTTATCATCTACTCATATTGTGAGTCAGTTACATATATTAGGCTTACTAATAGTCCATATTATCGCAATTAGCTCCCTAAAATCTATCAGAAGTAAATTTGATCAAAAGATTCGTGGATATTTTATTACAAGTTACAGAAACCAATTACTGAACAGTTACTAATTTTTAATTTCAGAAGTAAGAAGTCCCATTTACTACACATATCTCATCAATGGCTTGCTCTAACTCACGATATCACCTATTCCTATTGGTCCGAGCTATCACCTCATAAAATTGTAAGAAAAAAAAGAACATGACATATCTGAAGAGTTTCAAGTTAATGAAAATGTGATTGGTTCATTTTCTTTTCATCCTTAGTTTAGTTTTACTTTTTAAGAGCTAAGACAAAAAAAAAATGATATATTAAGTTTAACTGTTAAACTAAATCTATTAAGCTATAGCAACAGTAATTGTTAATATGAAAAAATTTTTGTACTGCTGCATGATGCCAGATTCAAGAAGCGTGGAGCACTCGATATGCAGCATATCTCAAAATGAATGGATGATAGTGCGATGAATTCAAAACGTTTAAAGTAAATAATCATTGAAATTAAATAAAAATGGATTTTTTTTAAATTGCTAAACAAAGTTAAAGTAATGTTTTAAGTCAAAATAACTTTTTAAGCAACTCTCAACTTAGTTATTAGACTGATTGCCTTTCGAATTTTCTATTTCATCTTCAACAACATGAATTTGAAACTTTAGAAATGGAATAAAACCCTCAATAATGATAGCAGAATCCGAAATAACTTTTGGAAATCATAGCAAAGAAATAAAATAGTATAGGGTTGTTGTGTTGTGGCAGTGCTCGAGTAGATTTCAGGAACATCAATGTAACATGCAACAAATGAATGCAGATTGGCAGATATTTGGAGGAGACATGGGGAGGGTGTATATAATAATTAAAAGGATGAGAGGAGGAATGTTTAGATGAAGTGAAAGGGTGACATAAACGCAATGACAAGTGATATGTATAAGTCTTTTGACAGGGTATCATCCGAACCAATCACTCGCACATCAAACCCGAATTCTCAAAGATGAAAAAGAGAAAAACTCTTAAAAAGGAGCCGACACCAATCATCATTATGTTGTACTATTGATGGGACAGCGAGAAGGAAAGAGGTGCGGGGGATTAGATCATATCCATATTATATACAAATCTATGTCACCTCATCAAATACATATAATACTTCTCATCCTAATTTTATAGTTCTCATTCCTATTTACCGCATTTTTAATCAAACTCAAAGATAAATTTTGCTAGCTGTATGAGCACAAGTTTAAATCACTTTTTCTTTGTATCTTTTGTTTTTGTTTGAAAGAATCTGAAGGTTTGAAATAAATTATAACTTGATAAAGCTTCTCATCTCTACTTAATCTTTTCTGTTTTTTGCATTGTTTTTTCTTTTTTTTTTCTTTTAAATAATTTGTTTCGCTACTTTATTAATTACCAGCAAAAGAATTTTTATTGCATTTGAACTAATAAATCTGAATTAGACTTACTTTGTGTTACCTGGAAGTGAAGTGAATGTTGTTAGGATACGTGCAAAATTTTATACTATGAAAAGAATGGATGGAAATTTAAGATAATCTGTATAAAATTATCTAAATACCGCTGTTTGATTTAAGCTGAAAATTGAAATATCTGAACACAAATATTATTCAGTGGTTTTCGTTCATTTGAAAAAAGGCTATTATCTTCGGGCAGTGGAAAGAGAGGTGCGAAAGAGAGGAGAGGTGCGCGGGAGGGTAGTAGTAGGGGAAGAAAGACGGATAAAGGAAATATGGGTGAGGGAAGCTTGAGCGGTAGAAAGATTGGGTATATTGATGAATCGGAAGGAAAAGCAAGGATGAGAGAGCAGTACATTTTGAAAATCCATATTTCCGGTAGCTGAAGCAAGTTGGTTGAAGGACTTCTGGATCTGGACTAATTTAGGGACTTCACGGAGAGGAAAATAAGGAACAGCTATATGCATTTGGTTACTGCATTTCGGGGTTTGAATTGATGAAAAGGTTTAAAATGAAAAAGTAGATAAATCTCATCTGTTGTGAAAGCTGAAACAACACTAAGATATAGATAAGACAGAGACAAAGCAGTTGGTATGATTGATTAGAAGAGAGCGTTTGATTGAGAGCTGTTCATTTTTCAAAAACAAGAGCTCTCAGGAAAAGAAAAAAATGATAAACGAGCGTCAACCCCTTCTCTTTTCACGGCAAAATATATGGAGCAGGAAGGGGAAACGAGGATTGACGCTGCTGCTGCTGCTGCTGCTCCTGCTGCTTGCTGCTTACTGCTTACTGCTTACTGCAAGTTGTTTGTAAGCGGCCAGAATGGAACCATTCATCAAGCGCATCCTGAATTATTGCCTTTCCCTTTCCTACCACATCTTTTTCCCTTTAACCCTCCCCCGCCTCACCAACTACTCTTCCAGTTTTTCTTTGGCATTCCTGCTAGTGGAGAGTTGTCTCAGCTTACATTAGGCTTGAACAAATTCAAACTGCTTGACAGTGGAAAATAATTGTTGGTCAACATAAGTCCAACAAATTTTGATACGATGTAAAACACTAAAAGCATATTTGCACTATCATTTCATTTTTCAAAAAAAAAAAGTTACGACTAAAGCGTATTGCTTTATAGTTATAAAAATCTTTAGTTATTCAATTACCTGGATGATTAACTATGTACAGGTATACATATATGTATAGATCTTGTATACCTATGTATATATATTTATCTATACATATATTTTATCAAATCACATCATCTTTCTGTTCGACAGTAATTAAATTTTACAATAATTATTCAGCTTTTGTACATCACCAACTGAAATTTCGTTGTGTGCATAGTAAAAACATTATAGGTGCATATAAAAGTTGTGAACTCCGGCAGAAAAATCACATTAAGCTTCAGTCGGTGATACAAAAACAAGTAGATTGGAAAGTATGGCTATGATGGAAGTAGCTTTCCTAGATGATATATTGTTAATAAATTGCTATTTGGAGAACAATCGAGAAATTAACATCTATAATCTTTACCTTATGGCATTTTGCCTCTATATCTATCAAAAAGAATATTATACTATGACGTGAATGGCGAATTACTCGATTATGCCAATCATTTGTTCAATTAGCAAAAAGAGGTCACATCTGTTGATGAAACTTATGAACTTGTACCTCGTACAGAATCATTTGAAAGCTTCAGTATCTTAACTTGGAAGTTTCTTTCCAAATTTTTTTATCCATTTGAAGCATAGTGAATTTCCTAACTGCAAAATCACTACTGCTGCAGAATGAATGTCTCTTGCTTAAATATAAAATCAACACTTTGAAATTATGGGCACTAGAACCAGAAGTGTACATCATGATCTTTATTAAAGCTTTCTGCTCATGAATAAATCCAAAAAATTCATACTTTTTAAGTAATCCTGACAGACAAAAAATAATTCCCTCTGCTGAACAAATTTGAACATGAGATCATTAAAGAGAGAACCCGCAATGAAAGCTATAATGATTTGGAAAATTCTAAATTTAAATCAAAACAAGCCAGAACTATATTCGAATTTAGCTTAAGCAATTAAAGTAACATTACGATACAGTAAATTCTTTTGTAAAGTTATTTTCATAACAAATTTGTTGCACGTGCGAGATTGTTGCCCTTCATTGTTTCGTCGCAATTATCTGCAATTTTATTAAGGATTTGTTTGCTAATGAAGAAAGTGATCCTCATAAAAAGTGTTTCAAGTACCATGGGTTTACTGCATTTATACATGCTTTGAATGAAACTTTACACGTTTCACTTATTAATCCGAAATGTTTTGGCATTTTAGATGTTATATTAAAGCTTCAAGGTAATTATAGCAGTTCGTCCGATGATATTTGCAGTTTCATAATTTTCATTGTTTATGCAGCTAAACTAATTCTTCATTCTCGCCAGATCGCAACCAGTAAATCAGCACAAAGATCAATTAATCTAAAAGGCCAAATTAATTTCATTGGAAAATTTCATTTCATATAAGCCTACCTGTTCGCTTTATTTCGTATGGGAATTGTTGTATAACAGAAATGCAGCAAAAAATTTTCATGAAACAGTTAGCAAGTTCTGACGACATCATTATATTTCGATGGATTAAAATTGAAGATTTCGATCATATTAGTCCAACAACAAGTAGAATACATGGAATGATTTAATAGCTAGTATCATTTTGGAATAGGAACATAAGCCATGTTCCCTTACTATCACTAAGGTGAACTAGCAAGATGTTGTTAAATTAGACAGATTACTGTTCCTTCAGTAGGGACGCCAAGGTACCGAAAAGAACATCTTCATCAGAAACATTTTAGAAAAGCAAGGCAATACTACGCTTGGTCTGTCTGCTCACATGCTCGAATATTAGTAAGGTGCAAACAAATACCATGATCGTTGAATTTTTCTGCAAAATTATGAAAAGTTTTCAGAAGATAGGAATTTAAAGATATTATTTTGTTTCACTTTTTCAGCCTGAATATAATATCGGTGAAATGGGTGCCGCGTTGGTTCAATGTAAATGATTCACTGGCTTGGATGTGAAGGATTGCAAAAATTTTATTTGTGTAACGCATGTAAAATGGGACTTCAAAAGGCATAGCAACTATTTTGCGAATGCACTTATAGTGATAACGACTCTCATTGATCATCATCAAAATGATCACGATAATCGCGGTCATCAATCATATGCAAATACACTTTCTTGTTTTACGTCCCTTTTTTAATGTCTTCAAGGCGCTCGATTCTTCACGCTTGTTTTTTTCCTCTTTTTTTTCTGTATCGCATCCCTATCCTTATATCAGAGTTTAATCTTTCTCTCTCTCTCTCTCATAATCATTTTGACCATTATCAGTATTACATATATATTGTAATATGAATCGCATTCACATAAATATACAATCCTTTAATTTTTTGCCTTTCAGCAGTTTGTCCACTTTTATTTTTCTATCAAACAATTCTTTTCTTCTGGTGTTAATGACTTCATAATGAGTATTTAGAATTGTATTGACAATCCGTCCTTTCAGAAAGCCATATCCCAGATATTCTGGACTGCAGTACTTTTTTCGAGATTCTGACTCTTGAACACAACTGCAACGGTTGCTTGAAACAGCTCGAATTGTTTGAATGATATCAGATGATAGTTGCAAAATGAACAAGTCGTTTTCTGGATTAATGTAAAGTAATTAAGCTGGTAACAAACAGCTTGTTGAGGAAATATTCAAAACATATCATTGTTTTGAGCATCATTGTAAAAGCTTTTTGTGGGTTCATTCTCTTTTGTCTTTCATTATTCCAAGAAAATTGTTAAAAGTGTTGGATGATTTAATCTATGTGATAGCGAATCGCAAGGCATTTCATACTATTTCTAAACATTTCTTATTTTGAAAAGCTTAGTGAAATTTTCGAATGATGAGCATTTGGAACTGTAGATCACCATCTATTTTCGGAAGTAAACAATGGTGGAAATGAAATAGGAGAGAGGATGCGGAAAAAAGTTGTAAAGATCATTGAACCGACAAATGTCATCTGGACCGGTGGACTGACATAAAGTTCAAAAATACTGCACGCGATAAGTCGTAAAGACGGGCAGATAATATTGCATAATGGTGGACATGGGAGATGGAAGAAGCTGAGTTATTATAATGATGACATGAGTAGCGATGACAAGTGTGTGATTTATAGATGATTGGCAGGGATTAATTGTACAAAGGCTGAGGTGGAAAAGTCTGAGCATATACTATTATGATGGCTAAGTCGACGAGCGGCTTTCCTAAAAACACAAAGTTTGTAAGGCGATTAGCTATTCCGGATAATCTGATGTGCGCGCTATTTCAGAAAAGACAATTTCAATCTCGCAGAAATGTAAAATGAAAGGGGAAGAAAAAAGGGATGACAGTAATTCAGAATTTGAGCCTAAGCTGTTCTATATTACTTATTTTGCCACTAAAAATCAATTCAAAGGTAATAAGTTCATCTCTGCCCATAATCTCAAATTTTATTAAACCTGATAATTTCATCTAATCTTTCTAATTTAACGAACTAGAAATAGTGAAATGTTTTTTCAATAAAAAGTTTGCAAAGAAAAATAATTTTTTCAACATAATAATTTTTATGGTCAACGTATTATTTCTCGAGGTAGGATAAGATATATTACTTGAACTCTTAGTAAGTACGGTATTTCTTAAATTTCAGTTTGTTCTTAACTCCATCATGTCCAGAAATTGAAAAAAAAATAATTTAATGAGAATTTGAAAATAAAGGTTTAGCTCAAATTCTATTGCTTGAGAATATTGCTTTGACATTCGGTGGCTTGATCAGTCTCATCTTAATTATTTACGAGAGAGCAAAAGATTCCCAAACATAAAGCGTAATCGGAAAGCTTAATAAACGTAGAACAAGCAATGTTAAAAAAAGACTTAGATAAAATTTCCATATGCCTTAAATTCAATGGTCCTAAGCAAGACTTTTATAAAGCATAAAGATTGAATGCTCAATTTAAAAACAACAAAAGTTATTGGATAGTTTCGACAGAAGACTTCTGATATATGAGTTGATATATGAGAAGCACTTGTTATAGCACGTTATTTTGAGTTGTTCTCTGAGGTGGAGAAGCTTAAGACATTTTAGCGCTTCTTGTCATCTTCAGACTGCTTCCACCACGAAAGAGATTCCTTATTACTCTTTTCAAAAGTCTCATACCATAAGTACAATCAGTAAACATTAAACTGCACCATTTTTCCAATCCATAATAATATACAATTAAATTATATGAATTAAGCTTGAAGTTGCAAAAAACCAGGCATGTTATTTAATGACTGCAATATTATTTCTAACATTTAACGAGCTTGCGCCACATTTCATGCCTTCAGTGATGTCCACGCAACTTCGTTTTTTCCTTTAAATGAGCTTGTATAACAGATGATTTTTAAAATAAAATTTAAATTGTTCGGGAAATTAAATTGACGCAAATTCATTTTAAGCTATGATTATGGAAAGGGAATGAAGGAAGGAAGATCAATTCAAGGAACGTACTGACGTGACACTTATGATGCCAGTACTTAATTAACAACTTTTACACTCAAAAAAAGTTTTCGTGAATTTAAATTCACGAAAACTGATATATTTTGATTTGATAGGATTTCGAAAATCTAATTTAATCTATTTGAAAATGAAGGTTAGTAGGAAATTTTTGTTAATTAAACAATGTTTACATACTATTGTCATACTTTGCCTTTTGACGTATTCATAAACTCGATGCAGATCTTCTATAAAAGAAGAAAAATACTATTTTCGAAAAGGAAGTATATAAAAGAAAAATTATAAAAAAGCAACAAAAACTGGTATAAAGAAAGCTATTCAAACTCAGTAATTTGTCTTGTTATAAATACAAGTTACGATGTACTGAGAATGAAATCATTCTCCGATCAGCAGAAGAGAGCAATGAAGGAGAATCCTTCAGGTAGAATTTTGCTATCAAGAGAACAACGTGACCAACATTTATAGAAAACATTTCAGTAAATTTTTGTTAATATTCATTAGTATGCATCAGGAGTTTCACAAAATTTTTTATCAATATATATATATATATATATATATATCATAAATGGTACTTAGCAGTTTGAAAATCGCTTTAATGCCTAGTTGAATTGAAGAATTATGAAATAAAAAAAAGTAGAATTGAAGAATTATGAAATGAAAAAAAGTAAAGATTCTGGCTTGCAATTTTTCTATTTGCTGTGGATTGTGTGAATGCGAGACGAAAAAAATTTTGTCCAGTTAAATAATTGTGTCATTCAATTCATGAGGTTGGAAGTTTAGACATGTGTTGCCAGAAGTGGTAGGAGAAGTCAGTCACACATATTTTTTTTGTTAACAGGATTTCAAAAATTGCTCTAGGTATCTTCTCAAACTCGAAATTGAAGTTCGTTGTGTTGAACATAATAGTTGTACATCTTTATAAAGTCAAGGAAGATTTATGTGAAAAGTGCTTTTTAATGAAAAAGAGGACAGATATAAAGTGAAAAGTCTGTCTAGAAAAAGTTCATTACTTCATCCCTACGTTGTTAAATACCAATGAGGAAAGCAGGTAAAAGAGAGAAGCAAAAAGAACAGGATTATGGAATACGGGATCATAAAGTTTAAGGATCTATCTTGCATTTTGCTGCCAACTAATTCAACATCAGAGGCATTTATGACGGATGGATATTCGGACGGGGGAGGCCATTGCTGTAAGTGTAGCGGCCGCTCTTTGATGATACATGAACACAAAATGCTCGTAAATTGTCTACCAAAACCGTTTTTTAACTTTTATGTTTCTTTTTATTACATGTGAGATTATGGTATTTTGTGGACCCTTTCGTTTCTTGTCACCACCGCTCTTTCAACCATGCTTATTGCTCTATCTCTTCTGGTTATCCTTGTACATAGAAATGCGTGGGTTCATTTGCCAGTTCAAAAACAGGGAAAAGAAAGTCAATATAGCTGAAGTTGAAGAGATATATAATTACTTGAGTTGCTGGATGAATCTTCAATAAATAGCATAAATGATATAAATGGTAACAAACGCAGTGCAAAGATTTGACATTATATCATACGGAATCTGCAGTAAAAGTTCAATGTTTAAATAATGAATTTTAAGATTTTCGAACTCAATTATTTTGATAGCGAATCATTACGTGAAAGAATGGGCATTAGCACGAAGGTATTAAACCGACTTATCTGGTCAGTGTTATTTAATATTATGAAGACTGTCATGAAATCTAATTAGTCCAGTTATTCAACAGTGGAGATGTTTGGTCTGTGTCTTCATAGCAATAAATTATTCGTCAAGTTTTTGCAATTAACTAGATTTAGATTGTTTTTCCTACTGATCGTAAATAATTGTTTAATAATAGCAACAACCCTTTTAGATGAATGATGAGATAAAACGTATTCGACAAATACTTTCTTTTCAAACCTATGGCGAAATTACATTCGTCCGATTGAGAAATTCTGTGTTACTTACTTGAGTTTCAATTCATTGTGTAAACATATAGACGATGTTTTGTAATCAATGTTTTGTAAGTCTTTGAAATTTATCTTAAAAGAAAATTAGTACGTGGTAAGATTTCATAGATTATAATTATTTAAAAAAAGTTGTTACATAAAGTTTTCGAATTAACTGAAATTAAGGATAACTATACTATGCTATTGCTAGTTATGTTTTATAATTACTTCATAGTCTCTAGAAAATGTTGTTACGGTACTCTTCCGTCAAGATAAGACTTATCTGATGGAAAAATGGCGGTATTTTTGCGCAACGAATTTAATTTGATTGAACTCACGATAATGATTGGTAGCTTGCCAATAAAAAGCTACGCGTACGAAGAAGCAAACTCTAACGTCGAAGGTTTTGAATTTAGGAAATCAGCATAGGCTAATAGCAATTACTACAGCTATAAATTTTGAAAAACTTGTGACAACGTATCCAATTAATGCTGCTTGTTTTTTCTATAAATTGCTCTTTCTATAAAAATCTTGATTTCAATGAGAAATGAATTCGCACTGTTGAAATTATATGTACATAAATCGCTTTTAGTAATCATTTGTTGACATTCGACACTTTCCTATAAATCAATTCAAGAACATTAGCTTATGTTGTCCACCAAGAAATCTACGAAGAAAAAACCCCCGCATTGTGAAATCTTTATAAAAGATAGAAACAAAATAATTTCATGACCTTGTTATACAGCGGCCAGAACTCACCAATTTTGTAGAAAAAAATTTATCACCCCTTCTAAAGAAAAATCAAGTATTTATCCTAAGCAGGAAAATATTGATAGGAAGTGAAAATGAGGGAAATTCAATTCAATAAAAAAGAAAATAACTATCTATCCATCCTTTTATTTGAAAAGAGAATGCTGCTTTATTTGTTATGCCAATTCTATTTATTATGTTTTATACTTACTATGTTATCTTTCTGTATAATTTTTTGGAATCGTTTCCAGAAAGCCAACACTAGTTTTTCCGCAATCACTATTAAAACATCTGAGTAAGCGTTTAGCACCTTTTTCGCCCTGGAATAATGTTTCAAAAAATCAGTAACCATTCCAGGCATATTAGTGGAACAGACGTTTGTTTTTAAAGTTTGTGAAACTCAGACACTTCAGAAATACAGATGAACTATGACTATTCTTGAATCGGTTTACTGTAGAAGCTGACCGAATTTATTTGATGAGTTATGCGAAAATAAAATCCCACATTTTCTGATTCTTTTAAGTAATTACCCATTTCTTCGAATATTTCTTTTAGATTGGGGATAATATTAACCACCTACTGCAAAGAAGTTGGTAATCTGATCAAAATCACTCAACAAAATCGCTGGACTGGTAGGATTCATCAATAATGTAAGTATGAGAGATGTAAAGTTAAATTTGTTGCAGAAACCAAGATGGAAAATAGTGTTGCAGAAGGTGTCACTATCGTTATGACAGGCATGATCAATGCTGCAATTGCCCTTCCATTTCGTGCAATCGAAATCACGTTCAGCGGTGATTGAACTTTCGATGAATATAAGGGAAGAGAAATGGGATAGGTTTGATGACGGATAGCAGACTTTGATAAAGTAACGTATTTGAACTGTTTGGAAATGAAGACTAAGTTTAGCTGAAAAACGTCTGAACAGTGTCAAGATGGCCTTCCTAGCGACAAATCAAAGCGAATCGTCAGTTAGCTGATGCTTATTAGAAGTGATAGAACGACTGCTCATTTGATTAAGCTAAAATTGATCATCAGATTGCTGATTTACAAACTGAATTGATAAATTTAATTTTCCCTATTCTTCCGTTTCTCTTCCCTTCCCATAAAGTAGTTATGGAATTTCATCTTCGTGAATAATTACAATTATAACGCTGATGCAACTATTCAAAATTACTGCTTCATCATAATATTTCTAATATATAAATTCTTTTGTATTATGCAAATATAATGTCACTCCAAGCTAATTGAATAAATTAAAATGTAAAGCAATGAGAACAGAAAACGAGTTTGAAAATTTCATCAGTGTTCAACTGCATAGATTACTTTAAGCTGCTTGATTTTGTGCATCATTTTCTTGATCTACGAAGGCGAAGAGACAAAGAAAAAAATATAAAGATAAAATCACTCCAATAATTCATTTGTTGAATGCAATGACAGCCCTTATCAAATTAATCAACTAAAGGAAGAACTGCAAACAGTACATTATTTGATGAACAGTTTTTTAGAAATTGTAAGTGCTCTTATACACAACAACATAAACGACCGCCTATAATCATACACGTACGGATGTATCATGCGTATCATGCAAGAACCACTACTGCCTTTAATGCATAAATTTGACGATGGGACCATTTCATTGTCACAATGCAGGTCATAACTGGCTTTCATCTGAAGAACTCATCCATTAATCACATTAAGTGTCCGGAAAAATGACGATAAAAGATGAAATACCATGCCTTGTGTTTTCTGGCGTTGTAAAATTTCCCCGGTAAATCAGAGAAATGGTCGGCAGATCACTGATTATATGCTTGGACCTAAATTATTTCTCAACATTGCTTAATGGGAAATAAATTTTCGTCTAGGCTAATCATTTTTAATTTATTTCTGTATTGCTTTTAAGAAAAACTAATTAGTCTTTTAATAGAAGAAAAAGTTCGAGAAATTTTTATAGGGAGATGTTTCTACCAGTGTTTGATGAATGCAAAAGAACAGTTAAGCGTAAAAACGTTATTTAAGCAGCAACATTTTTGGCAAAGGTTCTTTATTTTATGCACTAAATATTTGCTAAAATCGGAAAAAAAGTTTTGTTTAAACTTTCTATAAAGTCTCTAAATGAACGACCAAACATGTTTCACTCGAAGCACTGTATTTATTATGAAGAAAATAGCATAAGGTAATAGTTTGTTGAAGTTTTATTGCAACTGATGACGGGTTAAGAATTTCTAGAAAAGACTGAATGAGTCAAGAAATGTCAGGAAGAAGCAAACGGAAGTTTAGTTTTTATGAAATTGGATCTGATCAGTATTTAACGATCCTCTCATTACGTAGTCGAAATCCACTCAGCTGATCGACAATTAATATATCGGTGAAGGGAAGGTGGAGGACATGTACTCAAAGCTATAGTTTATTGCTTGAAAATTTCATTTCTAACATATCAATGGGTGGGAACCAAAATATGATAAATGAATGTCCATTAATTCGCTTTCGTATCCTATAGGGAGGATGAATGCAGGAAAGACACATACCATCCAATGTCTTAACGTTTTTATTACTCGAAAAAGTGGGTAGCCGTAAAATAAGCCAATAAATCAAATGAGTATAAGGAATAGTCAGGAAAGCATTAGCAATGGTATTTATTCAAAACTACTACCATTCTTTGAAGATCAAGCGCTTTTCTTTTGCGCAAACTTCCTTATTTTGCTTCCTATCAGCTTTCACTCTCCTTGTTCCGTGAGGTTCCTTATGAAAATTCGACACTTAACATCTTAAAACGGCAATTAAATGATAATGCAATAGCGTAGCCTCAAGAACTTGTAACTTTCATTAAACCTCGGCGTACTTACAACTTTTATGGATTTAAATCTATTTAACTTCTCATTCTATCCATTTTTTGCTCTTCACATTTATGTCCACTTCTTCATGTTGCTGTAATGAACAATCGACTTGCAGTCAAGGCATTCCTGATAGCAATCGGAATATCAACCGTCTATTATAAGAATGGCGATGTAGTATGCGTGACCACGATTTGTGGTAACAGATAATGACAACAAAGATAAAATGGTAATATGAAGTCTACATGCAAGAATACAAATCAACTATCTAACCTTAATTTCTGCAACTTTTTTTACTAAACATCGTACACTGAACTGAAAGAAAAATCGGCGTCACTTCACATTTTTTCTTCATATTCCCTCAGAACAAATCCTGAATCAGAGGTAGCAACATACTCAGGAATGTTTCAGGAAACCTTCTGATGTACAAGGTCGTTACTCGTGGGAAAATTGAACTTCCCTTTATGAAATCTGAATAACCTTTGATTTCTATCGTTCCATTACCTTTGATTTCTATCGTTCCATAAATTGCAGTCTTAAGAAGATCATACCTGTGCTGCGTGAAGAAAATTTCAAGGAAGGTGTACAAATTATTTTGACTGTTGTAAACAAAAAATTTAAGTAATTAAATAAAAAGGCGCAAAATGTTGACAATAAAAAGCATACTAATGAAATAATTGTTAAGAGAGAGAAATATAGTTGAGACCAAGCGGTGTGGGCAGAAGTGTATTACCAATACAGTAGTACAGAAAGACGCACAGATACTTTTAGAGCTAATACAGTGATATTGGATAAATCCAATACAGATCATTTGACATAGATATCAAAATCCGCCTTTTAATTGGTATAATAAAGCTTTTATGATTTGTTAACAACGCTGAAAGAACGAAATCCACGCTTATTCTCACTTTTCAAAATCATTCGACATTAACAATAAGATTGTGTCGCTTTCATCTGCACTTCAACTATCCTAATTCTTCATTTCATGTCGATTTGGAATTTACTGAATATATATGTCTTGAGTAGTTCAATAGTTTTAATATTTGATCAAATTGCAACTTTATTAATAAACTGCAAATTATCGTGAAAACAATTTATTCCTTCTCAGATTTTAAAGCGATGTAAAAGTGAGAGAATGACAAAGTATAAAGATATTAACGTGTAAATGTCGGTAGCTTTGAGAAACAAAAATAAGTGTATATTTGCAGTGGCTTTAAAAATCTTGAGAGTTCATTTGCGAACAATGCTTTCTTCATTTTTTTTAAAAGTAACAAATTTACGTTCTTCAGTAACTTCATTACTTTTTAATTTGTTTCAACAAAAAGCAAAATCTTTCTTTATATCTTTATATTAATCTTTATATCCTCAAGGAGCATCGTAATGTTTTTTTAACTGTTAATTAAGCACTCGCTTGAAATTCATCAGATAATATCGACATAGCAGCACAATAAGTAAATGGGTGATTTGTATAAAAGGTAACAAAGTTGTTTAACAGTCTTTTTCTCTTTATAGTTTTTCACAAAAGATTCTTCAGATTTTTGGCACAAAATTGTTCACGTTATGGTGATAACAGATTGAATATGTAGCTGTTCAGTGATGATTATCAAATTTTAACGATCATATGGTATTGAAATTGCAAATGATCTTCGAGACTAACAGTCTAAGAAACTAATCCAAAAGATCCAAAAAGCAGAATTTGATTACAGCAGAATTCATTCGATCGCCAATTTCTTGATGTTTTAGACTGACAAATTTCTGTCACTAATGAATATAAAATTAATCGTTGCGTCTTATTGTAAATTCATAAGCTTTTAGGCTATTAAGGGATAAGTTTGCGAAATTTTTTTACAAAAAGTTGCTTTCAGGAAGAAGAAAGAGACAGTTTTAACTCAATGAAATGGATCAGAATTGGGAATGCATCACAAGATTCATAAACAATATGAGAAATATAATTCATAAATAAATGATTCATAATTTTTTTTTTCAATCATTTTTCAATGCAATCATTTTTCTTTGAAATTATGTATTGCTTTGCAATTTTTTATGTTACATGTGATGAAGTTTCGGTTCTCAAAATGACTACTACTTATAAAGAAATTAGCAGAATTTTTTGATGTAAAATGAGGTTTTATTCAAAGAAACAATTATTGTTATAAAATATATTAGCTAAATTTAGCTGTAAAATCATTTCACATAAAATGCCTTTAAACAGCAACCTGCAAATTATACTTGTATTTGCCTTTTTACTATAAGAATCGGAAAGAAGAATAGATAAATGTTAATAATAAGTGTGATCTTTGTTCCCTGTTTTAACTCGACTGAAAAATGACACGATTTAACGGGCCACATGCTTTCTAGACGAGTCGGCTCAGGTGTGTGTCCAGAAGTTGCGGCGATTGTTGATTGTATTTGCGTAGTATTTTGCTTTGCTTTGTCTACCTTATTTCGGGGCAGTCTAATCTGAGGACCTCAATTTTTAAATACTGCTGGGAAATGTTCAATGTTATGAGGTGGAAGTGAACTAAAGAGCAATGAGCTACAACTGGATTCAGCAATCGGCAATACCTGGAAGGTTTGATCGCTTGCTTACTTCCTGTTCTTTACGATACCGTAATCATGTGATTGTTTCCAATATTTCATTAGTAACTATCAATTTTACTGCAGTGTCAAGCCTGTTTATGGTGCTCAGTACCCTCCACTAACCGAATACAATGATTTTGCGAATGGTATCGGCCGAACTGACAATTCCGATAATCAGCATTCAAATTCTGGAGCAAAATTCCAAAACTATATGAACAGGTTTTTTTTTTTTTAAACGATTTTTCCTCGATAGTTTAGTAAATCTTTCTTTGAAAGGAGATAGATTTATTCATTTGAAGGTGTCAATATATATTTAAGTTAGCAACGATTTTGTACTGTTGATATACAGTTGATATAACTACTAAAGACCCAAAAAATTGATAAGAAAATGAACCACAAGAAAAAAAAACAAACC
>JARVGP010001309.1:0-14306 GCA_029876185.1 Mansonella ozzardi
AAAAAAAAAAAAAACGTAAAAATTTACATTAACATCAAAAACTTAAAAAAAAAATTTAAAAAAAAAAAAAAAAAAAAAAATGATGAAGTAAATGAAAGAATTAATCAGTTGCATATGATAATAATAATAATAATAATTATTGCTATTATTATTATTATAGTAATAATTATTGCAATTCGGATAGAAAGACAAGTATTAAGAATTATAGAATTGAAATACTAAATTTTTTTCATAAATTTTGATCTAATTTTTTTTATTTATTCTTTCTGTCTTCATCCCTTTTCTCCTTCTTCATTTCTTCCATATAATTCCATATAAGTTTTCCACTAATAATAGATTGATTTGATTGTTTGAATCATTATTGCACATATATATATGAATATATGCTTACCTTTCTGGAAATTTTTATCCAAATGAAAAATTAGTGATAATATTTCACAGTAGCAATAATGATACTGATAATAGTGATAATGGTGAAAAGTAATATTAGCAGCAGTAGAATGTAATAGTTCTTATTTTAACAGTAATAATAACTATTGTTGTTATAATTATTATTGCAGTTAATTGTTGTTGTTGCAGTAGTTATTGTTGTTGTTGTTGCTGTGGTAATGATGGTCGTATTAGCTATGATAGTAATGGCAGTACTTCGTACAGAGAGAGATTAGAGATAGGATAGGGTATATAGTTCAGGGGAGAGAGAAGCTTTTCGATGATAGGCTATTGCTCCAGCTGCTACCACGCACTGCTTGCTGTTAGCAATAGTCCTGGATGGATGATGGCGATGATGGCGATCATTTGTGATGCTGATGATGATGCAGTAGTTGTACTAGTGTGGTTGTTGTTGTGGTAGTTACTCTCTTGGCTATGATGCTACGACCACAATGATGATTATGCTTAATGATAATAACACTAGTGATAATAATGATAATACTAATGATGATGATGATGATAATAATAGTTGAAGAAAAAAAGTAAGCAAGCAAGCGAGAATGAATGAAACGTAACAATGGTGGCGCAGTTTATTTTTGAAAACGGCTGCGCGATCAGTGCTATTTTGTTGTTGCCTATTTATTAATGTTGATGCTGCTGATAATGATAGTAATAGTTGGTGAATGATGATAATAATGATGATGATGATAATGATGATAATGATAATGATGATGATGATCAGTGATTATTGCGATCATTGCTTCAGTAATACACAGATACACACGCACACACACACAAACACACATACATACACACACACACACACAGACACACACACGCATCCATTTGAAAAGCGCTGCCCGACACAATCACTAGTCAGTCTCGAGATCAATCATCATTATTATCGGACTCTTTTTCCACACCATCAAGACTTTTGCTTTTCATACATACATAGAATAGAGACTCAATGTGTCCAATGTGTCTATATTACTACTCATTTCAATGAAAAGAGGAAAATTTCAGGACAAAACATACTATTTACTCTTTCCTTTTCCTCTTTCCTCCTCCCTCTCTCTCTCTCTTCTAAAGTAAAAGACTTTTTTTGAATCTATGTGAAAAATAAAGTTGAAAAATGGATTTCCCATTGTAACACACGTAAGAATGGAATGTTAGCTGAATGGTATGCATATATATATATATATGTATGTGTATGTGTATATCCGTGGTGTCCGTGTATGTTTGTATGTGTTTGTGTGTGTGTGTGTGTATGTTTACTTTTGCCAGTTGCGCAATTCGCACACATCTGATAACAAACATTGTGGTTAGATGCATTTATATGCATGTATATGTGTGTGTATGTATGTGTGTATGCTCTATATGCTTATGCTTAAGCTTTACCAAAAGACTGTATAAATTTGCGCATTCTATCCCAAAAATCATTATACATAACCGTGCATATTATTCTGCAGATACGCACGTAAACATTATTATTCTACAGATACGCACGTAAACATTATTATTCTACAGATATGCACGTAAACATTATTATTCTACAGGTACGCACGTAAACACACATAAATACACGTATCAAATTATTAAATATATTTTTTTGATTGAAAATATTTCTTAATTGTATTTCATGATTAATTATTATGCTGTAACCTTTTTATTTTCAAATAATATCATAAAGCAAGGTGCTGAATATATACAGTAATCATCCAGTTCAATTTTTAAACCAGCAATGACCATTCGACTCCATTTTTAATCTAAGAGTGACCATTCGATTCCATTTTTAATCTAAGAGTGACTATTCTATTCCATTTTTAATCTAAGAGTGACCATCCGATTCCATTTCTAATTAAATGCCGATGATCAGGTCTGCAGATTTTCTGTGCATCTGTACATATGCATGCTTCCGTGCCTATGTGTGCATTTATGTCCATGCGTACGTGCATTTATGTTGTCTGTCCCCGTGAGAATTAGAAATGATATACACATGTATATATATATATACTGCTTGTTATAAGTTAGAGGTGATAGCAGGCTGATGAGGACTACAGTATTTCCTTCCTCGAAGGTAATGGAGTAACATTATTGTTAATTATATTTATGAGGTCAAGGGTCATATATCAAGTAGCAGTCATTTGCTCTAACAATAAATATTTTATACATTTTTAATCAGTCATTTTCTTTACACCTAAATCCTTTTCTATTACCATATTACTTATAATTTTGCGCCATATAATAATAATTACTGAATGATTATTAATAACAATAGCAATAATACTGAAATGTGATAATACAATAATCATAATATTATTATCAGTATTATTATTATTGTTATTAGTATTATTGTCATTATTATTTTTGTTATTATTATTGCTTCTATTATTATCTTTGTTAATAATAATGATAATAATAATAAAATGATCTGTAGAGTAATGATCTCTCACCCTGCGTATTTAGTAGACATTAAGATTCCTTCGTCTTTTTTTTTCTGTTTTAGTATACAATATAGACAGCGATACGTGGAATGATACGTGATCACACGTTGATATAAATTTCGGTTGATTCTTGATTGAACATTAATGAAAAATGCAATGTTCTCAGGATTGAAACACCATATTGCAACATTACTGGTATATAAGCCATTTTGCTAACATCATTTACTGACATCGAATCAAGTAGCAATACTTAATTGTCAGCACACATCGTATATTTTATATTTTCGTTCGGTCTTTCTTTCTTTAATCTTTAAAGTAGTTATTTAGCTATCATTCTTATATTTTAAAACTATGAAATAAAAAAAAAAAAACTATTTAGGTAGAAATATTCAGGCTGAATTTCACGTTCACATTGACTTGGAATTGTTCGTACGAAGTTTCTAGAGGCCCTTTTTTTTTCTTTTTATTATCCGACTAGGCTTGATTCAAAAATTCACGTTCATAAGCTAATAATAAATTAATGGATAAATAATAAAAGCACAGAAATTAAGCCAGGCTTAGCATTATTTCCATATTTTTTTATTTCACCTAACTTTTTCTTTGTGCAAGTTACAATATTTAAAGAGATGGTAACAATCAATGAATGTTAGCAATGGAAATAGAAAAGCAGTATTTATTGATAGAATAATAACATGTTGGTAAAAACTAATGAATCAAAATTAATTAATTAAATATAGGTGAAACGACGGGATTCGTATATTTTTTCAATTTATAAAATCTATAAAGATATTTATTGTAAGAAATATACAAAGTATTGATTGTAAAAAAAAAAAAATTTATTCCAATAGAATTTGCTATAAGATGCAAAATTTTTCAGTTTTATTTTTACGAATAATGAAGTTTTTGAGTAACATGTGAAAGTAAAGACATACAATAGAGATGGTAGATCTTTTAAAACATCAAAAATTTGCTTCTGAATTTTTAAAACATAATTCTAATTTTTTGTGTTTAATCAAAGAAATACAGAATAAAACGATCGATGAGTTATTATGCTTCAGTAATAAATATCCATAAAAGATAGTTAGTTTCGTTTCCATATCCAAGAAGAATGAATATTGCAGAAAAGTTGGATTGGACAAACAAAAAAATTAGAAGAGGAAATATGAGTATTCTTTTTTAAAAATTAGAGAGCTTTTTCAAAAAAAAAAAATTGTACTCTTTGTTGCATATTAATGAAAATGCTCCAAAATTCGGAATTTTGAAAATATTCAAAAACTAAATGCCTAAGTTTAAATGGAAATAAAGATAATAGTGCGGAATGTCCGCTTTTTTTTCTAGAGGATTCTAGGGAATGGAAATGGAAGTTAAAATGAAATAAATGAACTGGGATTCTTGGCTGAAATCATTGTCAATTATTGGATGCACCATGTGGAACATCTGTTGAACCACCTGAAATAGAAAAACACCAATGATGAGCAGTATTATTAATAATTGATTTAATTTAATTTAAAATATTTCTATAGTGTAACAATAATTTAACTACAAAATTTAATTTGATTAAAAATAGTAGTTTAATTAAGGATTGATTTCATTTCAGCATTCTATCATAAACACTTATTTTTATCTATCCTACGATCGCTGAATATTAACACCTCTGATAATACATAATGCTTACCTGGATTCATTTGTTCATTTGTCGAATTTGGCTGAAATTTCAAAATTTGAGAGTGAAAAAAATCTTTTAAAACAACGATTAAATGTTAAATAAAGTATGTAAAATTTTTTTGTCTTTTTTTTGATTTTGTCGCATTACCATTATCAATGCTATATTGATTTACATGAGATTTTATTAAGCATAAATATTCAGAATGTGATTACTGAACTGAAAAAAATCAAAAATTTCTATTTTTTATCACTGTGCATTTTTATTGTAGCAGTCTTAAGATATCTTGCAATTTGTTAATAACTGCAGCAAAAATTTGATTCAAATAACATATTATTAATGAATTATAAGCATATAAATAATTGAATGTATGGTTTTTTTTTTTTTTTTTGTTACAAATTGTAACTGTTCTGAATCAATAAGTAATAATCACTGGATAAATCAATAAATGATAATGAGGGAAGATAACTAAGTGATAATGAAATCAATCGATTAAATTAATAAATGATAATGAAAAAATAATCACTAAATGATAATGAAATCACTGGATAAATCAATAAATGATAATGAAGCTGATAAAACTTCTAATCTAAATTATTTTTTTACAGTTTCTTCATAACTTGTCAAATAAATAAATAGCAAATGTAGTGAAAAAATTTTAAAAAAATGCTAAATCGAAAGAAACGAAGATATTTGAAATCGATGATGCTGATGAATTAATTAATCCAACAATTTCAATTTTATATAATATTTTAATTTCAATGCAATGCAGTTAATTCATCGCTATTATGAATTTTGAATTAAAAATACAATCAGTTTTAATTAGATATTTATTTGTTAGGAAAAAAGCTCGGATTTTAAACTAATTTCATTTAAATACTTTAAAATGCAAGAAAAACGCTTAATTACTAAAAAATACGTAAATACTGAAAAAAAAATTGCAAAAAAAATCAAGTTATTTAAAGAAAGCGAAATGAATAATAATAATAATGAAATGATGAATTTTAAATTATTAAAAATTGGACAATAAGAATGCGACAAACATTTGTTGTAGCTGATTGTGTGCCAGAATTTGAAATAATTTTTCCAATTGCTACATTCGCATATTCTTTTGTAGTTTCTGCTGAAAAAAGATTAAATTTCTTCTTGAAAAAAAAAAAAATCATACATTATCACATTGTAAATGAGTTTTCTTTTTTTTTTTCATTCCAATAAAACTATCTAAAATTTTAAGCAACATTTTAAATAAATTTTGCACACATTTTTGTGAAAAGAAAATAAATAAAAAAAAGTATTCAATTTTTTTTCTCTCATTTCTTACTGTATCGGTAACACGGTAATGATAATGATTTAATAGTATGCTGAAAAAATATATTTGTGAAGAATTTTATGCAAAATTAAGCTAAGTTAGGCCAAAAATAAGTATGTCATTACATGATGTATTGCTAGTAAATATGTCAATTAAATAGCATATTTTATTGCTAAAAAATATGACAGCTATGAAAAATCAATTTTTTAATGCGTGTTATTTGCTTGCATATTAAACAAGCTAAAATCATTTTAATAACATAATGCAATTTATTATGACTATTTTAATTGAGTGATAATTAATAATCCGAGTTAGGTATAAAATAAATTAAAATGAGATATAATAATACTTCATATACAGATTATTGCTATGTTAACTGAATGCAATGAATGATTGCAATTATTGCAGTAATCTTTAAATCGTTATCTTAAAAAAAAAATTGATAATATTATAATGTAAAATACAGCGACATCGTCTAAATTATTTGTATGTTTTTTTTTCTTCTGTAATCGTAATTGTAATTTTAGTATCGTACACTTAATATCGCAGATGCCATACTACAGTAATCTACAGCAATCAGCGTTATGTTCTTTTATTTATAAATTTTATGCTAAAATAAATGCCTATTTTTTTAATTAACTATCCAGTTAGCTATACAATTTAATAATGATTACTTTCATAAAACAAAAAACAAAAAAGGAAAAATGCTAACCAGCTGTCTGAACCACTTCTTTCGTCTTATTGAATAATGATTCAAGAGCATTTTTCTGTAAATTAACCTTTTTAAATGAAAATCTAATTGAAATAATTAGCATCAATTAAATTAAGATGGAAAAAATTTTGAAATAAGATACAATAATAGGAATAAAATATATATCATTCAGTTGCAGCGAATATTATTAAAATTTGGTTTAATTTATGTAATTTTCTTTTTTTTCTAATTTACCGAAAAAACATTTCTTATCCAATCCGTTTTTTTGAATTATTCATAAAATTATTATAGTCGTAGACAAAAGAAAAATGATACTGAATTAATTAATGATAATTAACAACATTTTCCTTTTTTTAATAAATATCAGAAAGAGCCGAAAAGCTGATGAATAAATAAACAATTCAAAATACACTTATAAAATAACTATATGAGAAAAAAAACCAAGCAATCAATTTGAAGTTTTTTTTGATTAGTTAACAGAAGTCTAAAAAAAATGGTGAAAACAAGATTGAAAATTAATTTAAAAACATTTCAAGCATAGGAATAGGAGAGATAATGAAATGATAATGTAAACTTTCGGAAAAAAGATTTGTTATAAGTGAGAAAAGAGTGAGTGTTTTTAAAAGCAAATTCAAAGTGGGCTTAAATTACAAATTTTTCATATTTTTGAGATTTTATATTTTAAGTATCGTTTATATGAACAATTAAATTCGCAATTCTTAATTGACCTTTACTAATTTAATTTATTATATTTCCTTTTTCTTCCTTTTCATTCATACAACCAAACATTGTTCAGTCGTTTCAGCAAACTTTTTAAATTTCGTTTTAAGATTTCTTAATAAACAACATTTATTTGTTAATTATATTATATTAGTGATAAATATATGTCATACTTGAAAGTATCATAAAATTAATTTCGCAAAAATTTGGATGATAAATGAGCCACTGAATTTATTATATAAATGCTGAAATGTTTATTTCATTATAAAATTCAAAAAACTTTTGTCTAAATGACAAGTTGACCTTTTCAAAGTAAAAAACAATTTGAAATTATCAATTATTCCACTGATGTTTTTGTTCTCAACAACTAAGCTTTGAAATACTTCTGGTCTATGAATTTTGTCGAAAATGCCATGCTAAGAATTTGTCTTCTTACCCATCTTTTCTTTTCTCTTCTCTTCTTTAAATACCTTTTTCAAAAAAAAAAAAAAACAAAATAAAATGAAATTTGAAAGTTCAATTCTAACAATTTAAAAGAGCTTCTTTTTTTGTTTATGTTTTAAAGTATAATTTTTCCAATATTATGTTGTGCTTTAGCCACACATTGGATTAATTTAATCAAAAATCAATCTGCTATAACTAAGTAATAAGGTACAAAGAATTTATACAAATTATATTAATGACAAAAAAAAACAATTCTAGAAATTTCACAAATAATTAATTTAATTAGTTGAATATCATAAATTTATTGATTGCCTAGAGTAAATACTCAAATAATAGAAAATTTGCTACATAAATGTTGTTTGATAAATTTTTCAATTAAACAAATTATTTGTATTAAAGATCAATTTCTTTTCAAATCATTTTCTTTTGCATTATTTGTGATTTGAATAAAATTGTTAATGGAAAAAAAATTCTAATGATTAATTTAAATGTACTGAAAGTAAGAATAAGCAAAATAAGGAAACTTTTTGTTCGATGTTCGATATTATTTTAAATTAACGGAATGTTTTTTCGGAGAAATAATTTGATAGTTTGCAGTAAAAAGATAAAATGAATTAGAAATATTTGAAAGTGAAATAGTGTAGATAAATATATTACAAACGATGAAAATATTTGACTGCAAGCATTCCAATTAATTAATTATTGATTAGTGATTAATAATTAATGAGAAATTGGCACTTTTCTGCTAAAGTTATAAATTAATTAAAAATATGCAAAATTCTTTATTTCTTTCAAATCTAAAATTAATTAAAATAATGTAAATAAAAAGAAAAATTATCAAATAAATACAGGAGAATAGATCTGTTCATACTTTTGAAATCATTTATGTTATCGTATCATTTGCATTAGATTACTGTATTTGAAAATTGTAAATTTAGAGAAATTCGGGTTAAAATTTCAAGCACTACAGTATACAAACTTCCTTTACTCTTTTGTAAATTACAAAAGGCAACAATGCCTTTGTCAATTTTGCGTTCAATTTTTATTGGAATGCTGCAGCTGAACATTAATGACAATAGAATAGTAACAAAAAACAGTTACAGTAATTCCTAGTTGTAAATAGCGGAATAAATAGACCTGAAATAATTCTACCAATGCATGTAAAATAAATGAGCCTGCAATAGTTATAGTTCAATTGCATGTGTTGTTGTTATGTCGGCAATATGAAATGATCCAGGTGATGTGAAAGTACAATGAATTCATCACAAAAGAAATGTCAAATTATCCATTTAACAGTTAAATAGAATTTAAATGAAAAAGGAATGGAAATAGAGAGGAATGAATGATTGATTGTACATGTAGGCAAATGTTTTCATATATTTCGGAACAGAATTAGTTAATCAATCAATTAAAAATATTTGATTGCAATATGAAAACGATATTAATTCTTTCTTGGCTAATTTAGGATATTTATTTACTGTAATTTACCATTAATATGATATATATCATATTAATGTAAAAATGTATTATTTCTTTTTTGACTAGAAGCATTGCTATTACCGGAATATTTCCCGTTGTAGCAAAGTTTAATAATACTACAGCAATATTGATAAATGACATACCGCAGCATCAGCACTACCAGCCATTGGATATGATTGTTTGATATTTGTTATTATTGACGGGAAGAAGGAATGATGAAGATAAAGAAGCAAAAAGAAAGCACTCCTAGAATCGGCTTGGCTCAGTACGAATTTATATGCTTCAAAAACACTATTAGACAGCTAGCAGAAATGGGAAATATGTTTTTGCCTTTTAGGCCTTAGCTGTTTGATTCAACCTTCATTTTCTTTCCCTCCCTCCTCATACAAACATATATTTCATATAACTATGGCCTGATTTTAAGACCTATTTGAAAATATATTGCAAAAAGCACTAAAGAATGTAGTTAGCCATTCTTGCCTAGGCCATCCACACATTTCTTTGGCATATGTAATTAATCATCGATTTTCATGTCAACCAATGGGCTTACTTTTCTTTCACCTAAAGTTCCCAACCATTCCTTGCTCCGTGCTTCTTCTTCTAATCTATCTATCTTCTAACTTTTATTCTGGGTATGTAATCGTAACTTTGTTATAAAATTCACACAAATTTCATTTCACATTTTACTCTTTCTTTTTTTCTTAACTTGTTCCAATCATACTACACAAATTACCTTTTGTTTTAAATGAGTAAAAGTAACTGGATAAATTACTGAACATTTTATATTTAATAATTATCATTGAAGTAATAGATGTATCATCCTTTCACATATTGTTAGATTGCATTTATTGCATAGTTACTTTGAAGCAATGAAAATTGCAAATCCTCAGTTTAAACGATCCAATCGTACTCAAAACTTTTAAGCATGTTACAACTAATTATTATTCCCTATTTGCTTCCTGAGATTTACCCAGATGAAAATCAATTCAGTAAGCACTTTAATGATGTAAATACACGATCTGAAATCCATCAAACATAAGCTGCGAAAAAAATGTAATAAAATTCTGGATAATATGATAAAATTCTTGGAACGTTATTATATAAAGAGATATTAACAAGCATCACAATATTATTGTGTGCACAATAAGGAATAAATAAAAGTCTGAATCAGAAAAAAAGAACATTAATACACTGCTTGCTAAGAATATCGTAAACATCAATAACAATAAATGCAGACAAATTTTCAAACGAATTGCAAATAACAGTTTACATTTGATATATTTTAAAATGTAACTTTTATTATGAAAGATTGCTTGCAACATTTCCAAACGAACTGCAAATAATTTCAGAAACTCTTCGTGAGTTTCATCAAATCTCTCAGGTAAAAAACTTCTTTTTCCAGCCAGTTCATTTCCGTCTTCAGTTCTATGTTCCGCAACTCAAGCACATGCAGCTCCTGTTTCATCTGTTTCACTTCTTCACGACGCTTACCTGTAAAAAAAAAAGAAATTACCAAACGGATACATCGGTGAGCAGCTGTTGTAAATTGACATGTTAGATGCTATTTCAAGCCATTTCAATCAATATTTTAAAAAATGCCCTTTTAAATGGCCGAAAAGTTTCGATGTCAAAAAAAAAGTAAATAGAAAACAAATATATTCTTTTATAAAAAGTTATGCACTCAATAACAATGATATATAGCATCTATACCCACCTCTGTATCGAATCGCTGCACAACGATTTTGTTCTCGTTTGCGCTCATTGCTACCATCAAAACAGGTCCTGCTCATTGCAAACTTTTGACTGTGATTTGAGGGCGGAACAATGCTGCTTCTCTGGTGAATATTGTCATGCATAATTTTTATAGCTTTTAAATGCATTGTCTAAAAATCAAATATCCTTTTCATTTTTCTCAATATAGCTGTTCTTTGTCTACAAACCCAAATAAATGCAATTGTCAAAATATTCTTCCATTTATTTGACAGTACATGAAATATCATAAAATACTTTTCGAATTATTAGCAGGAAAACTATTGGAGATACTAATGAGCGAAGTAAGGAGAATGCAACATCAATCAGTCTGCCCAATTTTCTACTAGATATTAGCAAATCACATATCTATATTGTTATTAACAATAAACATTGCACTCTAAAAATCCTTTAAAGCCAGTAAAAATGTAGATCAAATTTCTGAAGTTCTTGTTTTAATTAAATATAATATTCTTCACATATTAAAAAAACCATTTAAAATGGAAAAAAATTTGATTTGTTCTACCTTATCGTTATCTAACGCCAAACTTTCATTAGTTTTTTGTGATATGTTGGCTTCTCGAACAGAGGAAATATTTGCATTAGCAGCAGTACAAACGTTAACTGGCGTCATCGAAGCATTGTCCGGAATTATCAGCTGTTGTGTAACGCATTTCTGAATAATTTACAGTACAATTCAGAATAAAATTTGCGATACGGAAAAATTTCGAATCGACAAGATTTTCTTTTTTATATACATAAATAGAAATAAACTTGCAAAACAGAACAGAAATTTATTGTAGGAAAAAAATGAAATATTTAGAAGAATAAAAAACATATATAAAAAATGTTCAATAGGAAATAACTGCTGAGGACTTACACTGGCCCAAACTTCATTATTACTGTTCATTTCTTTAGGCGTTAGCACAACAGCTGCATGATTCTCTTTTGCTTGCGATGTTGTAACAATTGTCATACCGGTACTTTTTATGTTAAAATCATCTTTTGAATCTAAAGTGCTAATCCCATAAGCATTCATGAATTCATTCAGCCATGAAATATCACCACCATCACAATAACTCGCTCGGTCATTTTCATCATCTAAATTGCATAAGAATAGTCCTTCGTCATTTCGCAGTGATGCGAAAGTCGTCCGTTGCAGAACATCGTCCAACTCTTCGCTCGACAAATATCCTGTTGAAAGTTTGGAACTGTTGCTTGAGAGCCTAAAAGCGGAACTTAGAAGCGTTTTGAATAATGAAAAAGAATTAAAACACTATGGAAAATAGCCAATCACTGAGTTCCGGGAACCAGAGAAGATACCTAGAAATAGTTTTGGAAGTACTATTATCATCGCAGCCTACAATAAAATCAGACAGTAAGTTGTCAGCTTCTAGAGAAGAGATGCTCCAGTAAGGTATTACGCAAAATTGATCGTCCATTACCGGTACCTAAAAGAAAATATTACCAATCACATAAAAAAAGGAAATTTTTGAAATATTTTTTGAAATAAAAACATTAATTTGTTCAAAAGAAAGTACAATTAATAAATTTAACTATATGAATTCAATAAAATCTAATGCAACTAATAGCTAGCAACCGAATGTCTTAACGTGACCATATTCGAAATAGAATTCATAATTCATACTTATCAGAATAAAAAGTTTGATCAATTTAAAAACCAGCATTCATTAAATTTGCCACATAATTTTAGGTGGTATAAAAGTTTTGTTTTTTTTTTTTTTTTTAAATTAAACATATCACATACTTGATGCATTTTTCTGTTTGCAAGAATATTTCAAGAAAGTTGTACATGCAAAAATGAATAAATCGAAGAGATTTAAGAGAGCCATGTTGAACCTAAAATAAACAAGAATAAATACTGCCATAAGTTATAATCATTAACAATCTTAACAAACAGAAAGAAATCTAAAATCATATATAACTGCTGATCAATCCTATTTAATTTATTCCATCTTTGAAATTACTGCCAAAATTAGATAAATATCACAATATATCTTGTTTGATTCCTTTTGCCCATAATTTTAATACTTCTTTATATCCATCAATCCCTATTAAATTAGTGCCTAACAATATACTGCTACCTTTAGACGTAAATAAGCACAGATTATTAAAGTTGCAAATATGAATGAAAAACTAACCGGCTTGTTTGCTTTGTTCTCACACAGTTGCGAGTAACTATTTAAGCATAGGAATTCATCCTGATGCGTAAAAAATAATCGTAATTTGATCTAAAATTAAAATTACGTATCGTGTTTAAAATTAAAAGCTATACGTGTAATTCTGTATACGTAAAGTAAAATTTATTCACTACTACATATATATTCTAACGTAAACACACATAGGTGTGTATTTTAAATAATATTAAATTTTTACTTAATTTTTAACTTTATTTAATTAAAAAAACTCCGCTAAAAAAAGCTTTTAATTTACATCGACATAAGCAACAGTAATTATGAAATAGTAATTCACGTATGCAACAGTAATTCACGTTTTTCCACATCTACAAACCAAACACGCACAGCTGTCACGTAAGTACACTCACGTTTTATCGTTTATACAAAAAACACTTGACACCGATTTAACGCTCTAAATGTTCAGTTCTGACAGAGAAAGCGTTACTCTACCCATTCCGTTCGCCATAACATTTCCATTGCACAACTGTTTACGGAAATGCGTCCTGTTACGCACCATCATATGCGTATATACATACAATACCACCCATATAGATATGTATACAGACACACACAGACACATACGCAGACATACACACACAGACACACACACACAGACACATACGGAGACGTACACACAGACACATACACACAGACACACATACAGACACACACAGACACGCACAGACACATACACAGACACACACAGAACATACACACACATCATACACACAGACACACGCACACAGACACACACACAGACACACATGCCGTGCAGACATAAGCAAGTAAGTGAACCCAATCTCGACCCGCCACCCGCCACCTTTAATTTTAAGTGATTGATGAGGGCACACATCGATATGTAATTAATGAGGACGACCGATGAAATTACATCAGTTAAGATATCCGTCAGTTACAGTTTTTATAAAATCAATTTAAAAGTTTAATTTTTAAATTATCCATTAGTGAAAATTTTAATTTTCACACTGCCTGCTGCTGCTAATCGAGGTTTTAATTTTCACGTTGTCCTCCAACGAAAGTTTTAATTTTCTCGTTGTCCTCCGATAAGAATTTTAATTATCACATTTTCCTCCAATGAAAGTTTTAATTTTCACGTTGTTCTCCAATAAGAGTTTTAATTTTCACGTTGTCCTCTAATGAA
>JARVGP010001310.1:0-18170 GCA_029876185.1 Mansonella ozzardi
TATTATTATTATTATTATTATTATTATTATTATTATTATTATTATTATCACTATTGTTATTATTATTATTATTATTATTATTATTAATTATTGTTATTTTTATTAAATATTAATTATGATAATTATAAAAAATAAAGAAGAAAGAAGGAGGAAAAGGAGAAAAAGGAAAACAAAGTTTAGCAATTTATTTATAATTTCTTGTAATTTATTCCTCAATTAATTTCATTGTAATTAATTTGAAATATTTCATAAATGCATGAGAAAAATTTTTTGAATCTTCAACATTCTTCGCTTTTTAAAAATTCTTGCTCTCTTAAAAAATGTACTATTTTTTTTTTCTTTTTAAATAAACATAACAAATATATGTATGTTCATCTAACAACATTGCTTTCTCTCTTTTGTTTGATAAAAAATACTTAAATAGTTTGAAGTTTAGATTTTTCAACTGAATTGAAAAATGAAAGAAATGAAGAGAGAAGCAGAGAAGAAGAAGGAAGCAGAGAAGAAGAGGAAAAAGAAAATAAAAACAATCCTTATTCTCTTTTTTTTTTTTTGACTGAAAATTTTAATTTAGTAATAGAAAATAAATGAAAGTAAGAGATAGCATAGTAACTAATACATTTGAAAAAAAAAAATTTTTTTTGAAAAAAGTATAGCAAAAATGAATGTGTTTATTATGAGAGAGGGGAAGAGAAAGAAAGGAAAAGAGAGAGAGAGAGAAGTATAATGGTTTGTGTTAAATAAATGCTTAAATTTCAAGTCCAAGTCGACTAAAGTCACTTCTCTGCTTTCACAATCAACAATAGCTTGCTTATACATTGTGATCAGCTGAGAGAGATTGCAACAAAGTAAAGAAAAAGAAAATTTTTGAAATAAAAATTCTTCACTTTAGATCATAACAGATGTAAGATTTATGTAAACAATATGAGATAAGCCACACCTTATCATTATCATTATCATTATCATTATCATTATCACTATCATCATCACTTGAACTTAGCTTAAGTTCAAGCTCAAGCTTAACATCTATAGCTTTTCTTTTGCTATTATACACTCTTACATTTTGCATTTTAAATTTTAACTTCAATATATATTTGATATATATATACAGAGAGAGAGAGAGAGAGAGAGAGAGAGAAAGAGAAGGATGGAGAGACAGAGAAGAAGAAGAAAGAACAAATTAGTCTTTCCATTTGAATTGAATATTTTTCAACAACAAATTTTCCATTATCCGCCCCCTCTCTCATTTCTATACATTTCAATATTCTTCTCTATCTCTCTCTCTCTCTCTCTCTCTCTTCCCCTTTTATTTTTTTCTCTTTTTAAATTTTGCCAGAAGTGAAAAAAAAATCCAAAATTAAATTTCTGCTATTTGAAAAGACTTTAACAATAAGTGTAATAGAATAACATTTTACAAAAATTTTTTGTTATTTTTGCTTTTTTTTCTTTTCTTACACACTTTATCACACTGATAAAAATGTTTGCTTGAAATAATTTCAATTTAATTATTTCATTTCAAATTAACAATTTTGAAATGAGTAAATGAATAGAAAAAAGCGAATAAAATGGATAAATTTGAACATTTATAACAGCAATAATTGCAAAAAACACAACAAATCAAATCAATTAATTCATTGAACACTCTAAAATTATCATTAAATCTTTGAAATAAAAAAATTCATTTACTATTCCTACCATCTATGCATATGTTTATGTCTGTCTGCACACATCAATGTATGTATGTATGTGTTTTTTGCATGCATGAATGTATTTGTGTATACATGTGTCACAGTCTGTCTGTCTGTTTTAAATATACCATAAAATACTTCGATGACTATAAATTTATCAAATCAAAATTACACACCTGTAATTGTATTCAGAAGATGAAAATTTTAAATTAATTAATAACTTATCTTAATAATTTATCTTTTTTTTTTCGACTAAATTATTCTTCTCGATTAAATTTAGAGAAATCAATTTTATTTTTTAAGTTTCTTTTTTCATGCATTTCTTGAACGAAGCATTATTATTGTTTGTCATTATTATCACCATTACTATCTGAAGCTAGTAATTAGCACTTAATTAAGAACAAATGATTAAATTAAAAAAAAAAAACTGTTTGAAACTGCTACAAATTTATACTTATTTATTTGAGATTTGTAAGAATTTAGTAATATAATTGCTCAAATTATTATCATTGCAAAAGAGAAGAGGTGAAGAGAGAATAATAACGATTTATGATAGTGATAACATCTACTATGATAATGATAACAGGTCATGATAATATCTATGACGAATTTTTTTAGGAGAAGGAAAATTGCGATGGTGTTTGATATACAAGTAATGAAACAAGTAGATGATATTGCTGACATATATGTCATAGTGTAAATTTTGATTGTTGAAAAAAAAAAAAAACGAATATTGTTGAGGGAAAAGGTAGTTGGCAATATGAAGGTAATGATGATGATGATGATGATGGTCATGTCACCATCATCTTTGACAATGAATACTCCGTTCAGCACTGCAAAATTTTTTTTAAAAACTAGTAGATGCAGCAACAATGTGATGTGATTGCTATTTGAAAATGGGATGACAACAAATTAATGATTGAAATCAGAATAATCCAATGTTTTAACCTCAAAAACGGAATGATCTGCAATTTAACAGGCAAATTCAAAAATTATTCTTGAATTTAACAGGCAAATTCAAAAATTATTCGGATCCTAAACGAAATTTTAAATAATTCAATGGATTGGATACAAAGATTGAAATGAATGTAAAATTATTCTGAATTAAAAATCTTAATTTATTCGCAATTTTCATAGTTTTTAAATTTATTTGCATTTGATTAATGGAAACAAAATATTAGTCTAATTTTGCAAATAATAATAATAATAAACAAAATTAAGAATAGACTTTACGTAAATTATTTGTCAAAAATTTCTTTTTCTATTTTGCTGCAAAAATTTTACACATAAATATATTGTGTATTTTAGTTCTTTTTCTTTTTAAATTTTAAATTAATTTCATTTCTTAGATTTGTCCTAAATTAAGATAAAAGTTATTAATATGGTCGTTAAAAATAAAATTAGTAAAGATGAAATAAAAATATTTCATCTTTACATCTAACGATGAGAGAAAAAGCATAGAAAACCGGATTTCATACATTGTTACAACAAGCAGGCAAAATTTGTCAAGCAGAGATATGAAGTGGTTGTGAAGAGTAAATAGGTAAATATAGGTAAGCATTCAGTACCGTTCACTTTGTAAATGAGATGCAATCTTCAGGATACTATTTGTAAAATAAACAAATGGAATATAAATAAGTTGTAAACAAGAAATGGAAAAAAGGGGCAAACTAAATTGTCTGAAGTGAGTGAAATTTATTTATTGATTATTTAATTTTGTTGCAAAAATGATTGCTTAAATTTAAAATTGTAATTTGGAAGTTTGAATTTTTTTAAAAAGTTTTTAATTTTTAATTGTGATAATTTCAAGATTACTGTTGTATTTCAACGAGAAAAAAAACGATTAAAAAGAAACAAGACTGAGTTTTGAATCATTTTATATCAAATCATTGGTATTTCAAAATACTTGTATTATCATGATATTCCGATACTGTTTGTTCATAATTAATTATGCGCCACTTTAATTATTAATTTACAGTTTGAAAGATATGTACTTTTAAAGCTTAATAGTTTATAAAGGAAAAATTTTGAGCTAATTTAATATTGAGATTTTTACTGAGATACAAATGATGACATATTCGTTAGGTATGCCTCCATAATGGCAAATTCTTTGCGACGAAATATTTTGGGAAGTGATCCTTGCCGAAATTAAATGTCAAAAATCATATTTCAAAACAATGAGGATAATTAGGGTTGCATAGAAATAGATTAATTCCTAACCTTTTCTTGACCAGAAGTTGTATGAAAATATTCTAGTAAGCGAAACTATTTCATTTTAATTGATTTTAATAAAGTTTTGAATAAATGAAATAATAATAACAACAACAGCAACAGTAATAATCATAATCATAATAATGACAACTATACACTAGTAGCAACAATCGTAATAATAATGATAATAGTAAGTAATGAGAATAATAATAACGATAATAATGAGGAACAATCATAATAGTTGTTATTATTATCGTTTTCTCTTATATGCAGACCATAAACATATGTTTATACTGCCGTAAATAATTCCCAAATTTTTGCCGTCAAATTTTTGACCTACTTCGGAAAAAAAAACTGTGCCATAAATTTATTTTGATGTAAATAAATAATGTTTGATTGATCAGATAATCGAGAGTTTATGATCAGGATTATCCGGTAGAAAATATTTCTGTTTGTCATAAAATGAATAAATGGAACTGCAGAACATCAATACAGATTTGGCAATAACAAAAACTCGCTGTAATTGAAATAATAACTACAAGCTAAAATGCCATTTTAAGAAACAAAAATGACATTTCATTGTTTTGCAAGAAGTAAGTGATGAAAATGCAAAAGCGGAAAAATATTGAAACCTCATATGAAAGTATGGAATAATAAAGATTGAATAAATGATTTCAAAATTAATTTAAAGAAAATATGAAATGATTCCAAATTATTTCAAATTGTTAAAATGATTACAAAAAAAAAATGCTAATGCAAAGAAAAATTAATAAAATTATTGCTAAACAACAAATAAACGGACTAAAATTTAAATTTTGTACAAAAGTTATTAAAGAGTTCCGTCTCGCTCCTCTACTTCTCTCTCCTCCTGGAATATACTGCCATGAGTGTTTTTAAGGAATAGTGTTGGTAAAGTGGTTAAAAATTGGAAGAGAAGAGAAATGATCGAATTTGAAAGTAATTAAATGTAACATTTGCGATAAAATGCACCAGTTGCTGGCACCAATACGGCCAGCAGCTGAGCGGTAACATATAAAAAAACAATTTTCTTAATCTGTGTAGAAAGTAGAACAGAAATGGTGAAATTTATTTACCTTCGTATATCTGTGAACAAAATTGCTTGATTGAAAAGAATGAAAAAAAAATTGAAATTTAAAATTTGAAAATAACGATGAAAATGTTTGAAAAATATCTTCTGATGTTCATCAACTTTTTCCGTTCGTTCATTTTTTTAATTTCCTTTTTTCATTTGTTGCCATTTGCGAAAATTTCATTACTGTAGTTGAATCATGCATTTAATGCTGAACAAATACGATAAATGATGTTCTACTTTCGGAAGTATGTAATTGTTAAAAGAAGTTTTCGAATTTGAAATATTCGTTTTAAAGTAAAAATATGGCAAATGATATTTATGTTATATATGACAAGAATTTTTAGTGATACGTTATTGAAAAAAAGTTGATAAAATTCCTTGGATAACATTCGACATAAATGATAAGAGAATCGAAGAAAAATGTGCACAGACAATCAAATTGATAGGATATACTAAATATGATTGAATTAAATTCAAGATTGAAATGGAATTCATAATGAAAATGAAAAGCTTAGAAAAAATCCAGTCTGATTTGAAAATTCTCGAATTTATAAATCAGACTATAATTTAAATAACTCATTGATTCATTTAATCGCGATAGAATCTTTGGAATATTTTAAGTTCTAGAATTTGGAAATTTAAAAAGCTAAAATGTTATTTCAATTCTTGGATGTATGAATGAAGCTAAAAGGTCTATTTGATTAACAGTTGAAAATCTACCTGATAAAACTTTTAGGAATCCTAGACAGAACTCTTAATATTATTTCCATTGAATCATGAATGGAATTCAGGAATAGGGCATCATTAAACAGTTGAAGTGATGCAGGTTGCAATTTTAAAATGAAGGGACACAGAATAATCGTGGTGAAGTACAACTGATGGTAATCACAACGATATGGTAGTTGATGTCCGAATCAACGACGATGCATCAGGCGAATCTGATTGCCCCAAATTCCAGAAAATACGGGTCGTTTTATACATACATACTACAGATACATATAAACAGACATACACATACATGCGCAACACAGACAAAAACACACACATACAAATATTGAAATTACGGAAAGTGTTGATAGTTGACTGAGACGAGATGTCATGTTGGACATGGACTGGATAAAGAAAGCATCCGCAGTATTAATGTATGTTTGAGATGAATAGGTTGACTATGTTCGATATGTATATGTTATGTATGTGTGCATGCTAAATCGTTGAAAATTTTGAAATGAAGTATTTTTACATTTTAAGATCAATCAAAAACTTTGCACATGCACGCAATGTAGTAATTTAAATACAACATTAGCTTATTTATTTGTGATAGAAATTGAAATATTTCAAGTGAAATATCGATTAGCAAACTGATTAACGGTTAATTAAGATTAATTACCGCGATATGGCAGAAAATGTGTGAACAAATGTCTTGTGAATAAAGGAGTAGATGAGGTATCATAATTACTAATTTATTGAATGCAATGAACGATTAATGAACTTGAATTGAAATGTTTGTTTTTTATTTCTCAAATAATAAATTTTACAATTATTAAATTGTATTAAAAAAGTTTTCAATCATTAACCGCATTCCACAAATTTTTGTGTTAAACTTGACAAGAAATCTGTTAGTATTTCCTATCACAGAGCGGTTCGATTTGGGAGGGTAATTAACTGGAACTACTGATTAAGACTAAATGATAATTAATTAGGACTATTTGCTTACTTCAAAATTACTTCCCAAATTCAGTATTGTTCATTGCAAAATCACTTTCAAAGTTTATTTTACTTCATTTTCAGATTCAGCGCTATTTCAGCTTTGGAAAAATTCAATAAACTTCACAAATGAAATCGTCAGATTTCGAGGAAAATTAAATAAATCGTTTTGAAAAATTTTATAATTTCAAAAACAGAATTTAATAAATATCATGAATTGTCAGCGATGGATCATCGAAGTTCGCTAGAAGCAACATATATCAGTGATATGTGATTAAACTAATTCACTCTTTCCATATGTATTTCATCGATAATGCTAATTGAATGAACAGTTATTTGATAAATTTTCAATATCTTTTGAGAAAATAAACAAAAACGAGTTTGATTCAGTTCCATTTCCATTTTTAACGGAAAACCTCAATAAAAATTTACTGCGGGAAGAAACTGTCGAAAAAAAGAAAAAAAGGATTTGGTGCCACGATGGTACCAATGATTTTTTAAAATTTTCTGATCATAATTTTGTAATAAAAAAAGACAGTTTGGGTGTGAATTGGTAAATATGTATTGGGAACAAATAAATGGAACAGGTCGTCCAGCTGGTACGACCCATATGTTCAACAAAATAAATCAAAACTTCCTCTTTAGGATCATGACCTATATTTCCTCCCCAACCTCAACCATCTTTTATTGTTTCTTTTTTTATCAAATGCATTGCTGAAAAAAGAAAGAACGGGTTGTTTAATTATTTCTTAAAATTAGAATCAAAAAGAATAAGATGAAAATAGTCTGCCACATTTGCATTTAAAATATATAACAGAAGTTTTTAAATAAAGTCTTAATTATCGTTGAATCAAATCAAAAATAATTCAAAACAATTAGAAAGCAAGAATTAATTAATTAACTTTAAGACTTTGGATTCTTTCGTTTCATCTCTTCATAGCTCTCTTTTTCACTATTATAATTAGATGGAATATTAAAAGTATCAATCGAATCATACTTTATCATACAAAACATTGCAGGTGTCATCATTAATTGCATTCATCAATAATTAATTAGATCAATTTAATACAACACATATACAAAAACCAACAACATCTCCATGCTTCTCGCAAGTTTGGTGCTTTTTTTTGGAAATCACTACAAATTTAAAGTACTATATTTTGTTTCACCAAGAAGCTTTATGGAATACAACTCTTCATTATTTCAATGATTATTAAAATACAAAAAATGCAGCAATTAAATATTACACTGAAAAAAAATTTGTTTGAGATTAAGATTTAAATTGAACCAAGTATGTAAATGATTAATTTTTTATTAACTAGAACAAAATTATTTGCTTCCATAATAAAATCAAAGAGCATATGCAAACTATTGTCAAAGTGTTCTAAATCAATTTATTTGATTTTGAACAAATTGCTCATATCAATACATGAAACATACTTTAGTTTTTTATAAATAGTAATAATTTATTATTATAATACTTCCATATTTGGTGAAAGTTCCAGAAGAAAGTTTTTTAAAAGATACAAATTTAACTGAGATTTAAATTAATTTTCTTCAATCATATTTTAATGAGTGCTTTCAACTAATTATAGCTTAATTGCATTTGTTTAATAGAGTTTCTCATTGACTTAAATGCTTTGCATTCAATAATTTTTGTTGATCAAAATCGTTTCGTTGTAACGTTTGCAATTTGCCGATAAACATAATGCTAATGAAGATTCTGAAAATGGAAATCAATCTATTGATTTATACATGTTTGAATCGTAAGTAATTCTTGTTTCATTCAAAAAATATTTACAGGTAAGTCTTATCAATCAGTTAATCATATCCTTGAAATATTATATCCTTTATGAAGTAAGCTTCCAGTAGATATTATACAAAAGAAAATCTTACTTTAATCTGCCAATTAATTAATTTAAAAAAACAATATGTTTTACTCCACTTCTAAATAGATGTATTTTTTAGCTTCCCTTTGAAGCTGTCAAATTTGCTTTGCTTTCATTATCAGAATAACAAGTATGAATTTGAAATCAAAACAAAAATGCAAAATAATTGCATTAACTTTACCTTTATAAATTTGGATAATCGATGATGCATATAAAAGGAAGAAATAAATAGTGCAGTAGAAACAGCACCCAAACTTGAAGCAACAATAAGTAAACCTTTTCTGCTGATAACGCAGCTATTTGTTGTGTGCACTGAAAATAAACGTAAATACTTATTATATTAGCAAATCATTGCTTATGGTGGTAAAAAAGTTAGTGTACATAAGTTATCATCAAGAGCTATAATAATCGAAATTAAAATAATTTATTATGAAAACTGTCATAATGGCTACCATCAACACTTATCATTAGCATTTAACAAGAACAGCTATCACAGCTATTATTATTACATAATAACAGATTGCGTTATCAGTATCACTAGGAAATTTCTGAATGATTCGTTCGATAGATTGAATTAAAAATTTGGCAGTGGTGATAAGATTTAATAGTTATGCAATTATTGAAAAATGTATCTGTGTTGATTTTTACTGCGAAAAAATTAATGTTAACTTAACTGAGTCGCAACTTTACCTTCTTCTCTTTTTAGTTGGTTGGTAATTGGCGGTTCTTCATCCAAATCATAGATAATCAGTTGGCCAGCGACCATTGATGATGGATTTGCATCATTATGTGTCGGCTGCGATATTATGTCAGCGTTTTGGATCAACAAACGATTTTTATTTTCCAAACTGGTAGTAGAAGTTTCCAATAATGGTTGATCAGCTAATCGAGGTGAATCCCAAGATATCTCGAAATATTCGTTTTTAAAAAAAAACGTTTGAAAATTATTTTCTGCAATATTTCTCCTAATTTGAAATTTTCAAGTTGTTAAAATTTTATATAGTTGAAATACTTTGTCAAAAATGCCTAAACAAATCTATGAAACTTTGTTTATACATTACTTTTTAAGTGAAAAGAAAAGGAAATGATGATACCTTTAATGTTTTGATTCTATCACTACGTCTATGTTTTCTATTTATAACTGATGACTTCGCTGTTGTCATCTCAATCATTTCATTTTCATTCACCTGTAAGTTCAACAGTGATATTTAATGATACTACGCCATCATTTAACGTAATATAGCGTGAATGAAACGTTTGATTGAACACACATTAACACGTTTTTATATCTTTTATTCTTTTTGGATAAATAAAATGTAAATTTTGCTAACGTGTTAAAAATAACAGTTCAATATTAATCTCTTTCAATTTGATAAATTGATGAAAATTTATTCAACAATTTGAAAAAAAAAATTAAGCCAAAATCTGCATTCTTTTACGTTCTTCAATTTAAACGTGAAATTTCAAATTAAAAAAAATTTTTTTTGACATTCATTTGATAAAGCAAACGACATTGCCAAACACGTTGTTGTATGAATAACCTGATTCATTAAATAGTCGTAACTTCGCATAAGAGCTCGCCGATTTTCCACCGAATCATGAAACATTTTCTGCAAGGAATCTGCATTTATTTCATCCGGTAAATTGGCCAACAAATCATTCAAATTCGGTATTGTATCCTCATATTCTGCTCCCTTATATTTTCCTAAAAAATGAATTTAATAATCAAGATTATTTGGATTTTTTAATAAAAATTAAAGTAGAATTTTTCAAACTAAATTCTAGTTCAAATCAAAATTTATGCAAGTAGATGTTTATTATAAAACAGATTTATTTGTAATTGCAAAGAGATTACAGTATCAGCAAAATCTAATTTTTTGCGAACAAAACTTCCATTTATAAATTTTGAGTATTGTTAAAAAATCTTATTTTAAACTACATTTCACTTTAAATTTCCTTCTTTTATTTTTTGTTTGAATGTAATACTACTTTTGTTATCATGTCTGCTTTCAACATTATTTTCACCAGCTGCTTTCAGAGTTGTCGTTACCAATGTCTGGAATAATTCAATAACGATTAATATTTATTGAATATTAGAAAAATATTGAAACACTACGATATGACAATTTATAAATAAAAAAAATGCTGCAAAGGAATGATTTATGAATATTTAATTAAATTTTTTGATGAATTAAGTTTGCATTGGATGAATTAAATTTGCTATGATCAATACTATTTGCATTCTTTTTGTAAGTAATGAAAAAAAAACACAAAACAGAACTTCAGCAGTTGTTGCAATTGAAAATTTCTGTCTCGCTATCATTCTTGAATGCTTATTTCTAGAATCATTTTGTGCCAAAGTGGTAAATCCTACTTCATCTTGAATTCCACCGCCTTCTTCGTTTACCATCGCACTGCTTGGACTAAATAAGGATGAAAATCTTGAGAAGAAAATCATTCATGGAATTTATTAACTTTGTTAAATGCAAAAATCTCAATTATCTTTTAATGCAACATAAAAATTTATGCTACATTCATTATTACATAAATATGGCCAATTAAATCTTTAATTTTACTTTTTAATTCCCTCATTCAAAAAAAGTCGAAATTTCCAACAAAAATTTAAAAATAAAAAATCAAGGCTTAAAATTTCAATGTTCATCTTCTTTTAAAAAAAGTAAAACCGCTTTTAGCAGGAAATTTATATCTTTCCTTGTATTTTAGAAATCTACCTGTCATTTTCCTCAAAATATTCGTACGCTGAAGTTCCTTTTCCATTCACCAAATTTCCAATTTTCGGCCTTTGACCTTCCTTCACTGATTTCATTGATGATGACGTTAAAGAAAACGGTTTTATCGGCCCAGAAACTTTTTGCTCTTCTCCTTCTTTTGTACTGAATTCGACATTTTTAGCTTGTGAAGTGCATAACGGAGGCTGAAATTTTTCTGCTCAATTAATAATCATAATTATTTCTTCATCAGATCTTTTCTCTTTAACCACCTATCTATTTTTCCGTCTGCCTAAATCTTTCATCCTTTCTAATTTTCCCAAATTTATCTTAGATATTTTAAAGATTTGAAAATTTTAATAAAACTTTTTGAAATTGGCACTGAATTTTTAACAAAACTTTAATCTATTTAAACATTTTCAAATATGCCGTTTTAAATATATCGTAAATTTTGAAGTTTTTTTTTTAATGCAAACAACTCACTGTAATACCATTACACATCCCTTCCTTTTTCATGCACATTTGAATTTGACAAAAGAACCAAACAGCTGGTCGATCAGCAAATTTAAATACTGTACTTTCACCATAAGCTCTTTGCAAATCAGTTGAATATCGTATGCTCGTAATGAGAATTGGATCAATCGAACATCTGAATTAACTTTTTTTTTTTTTTTAAATAAAAATCTGTTGAAAAGTTGTTTTAAAATTTCGAAACCAAATTAACAAAAACGTTTTACGACTAATTAAATTTAATTGTTAACCCATTTGAATCGATAACTTCGCTACGTTTACCAAATCCATCAGTAACATAACAATTTTTGATAAGTATACCAAACATTTCTGAAAATGATTCAAGTTATTAATTGATGGTAGGATAGAACTGCATATCAATATAATACTGACAGAACTTTTAAGCAACAAAGAATTAAATCGATTTTAAAATTAGATAACACATGAATAGTGGGTAAATTCTACCGTATCATTGGCAAGGCACCACTGTATGAATGGTAGGTACTATCATATGAAGATGAGTATATTGCATGGATGACAAGTACTACCGTACTCTGTGAATGAAAAGTGTTGTAGGAAGAAAAGTAAGATTTTCTTACGATCATCGCAGTGCCATTGATGAAGTACTCGATCACCAATCCGAGCATACTTAATTATAGGACCAGCAGGTTTTCCAGCCTCAAGATCATCAATACTACTTGCATGAATACTGTAAGAGCAACCTGGAATAGGATGACGTGCTTCCACTTCTGTTGTTGGTATCATACTGAAATTACATCATTCATTTCACTAGCTCATTTGAATTCTTAATAATGGGCAAACTTATGACACTTATCCATGATAATTTAAATTATGAATAATTTAGAAATGGAAATGGCTTATTACCATTGGTGTACTTTTTCATAAAGTGCATAAGTACGGTAAATCTAAAGTGGAAAAGTTTAAATTTATAAAAAGAAAGACATAGGGTTTTAAAATTTTTAAAACATTGCCAATAATTATTCTGCACATACATATTGCTTTATAACTGCATAATTATTAGTTTAATTACATAATTACTGGTGTACTTATTGCTGCACTTAATTTTGCTATGACATCCAAACAGAATAAATAAACAATACTGAGCAATGAAAATAGAGAAAAAACAATTACAAAAAATAATTGAACTTCATAATAGAGGAGAAGAAGGAAATAGGAAGTATGGCCTAAATTGGAATTTGGATGCCTTTCTCTCTCTCTTTCTCTCTCCCTCTCTTTGGCCTAATTTTAATTTATAATTACATATGTATATATAAATATGAGGAATGAATGCCATAATTACCAATACGATTAGATTATATTTCTTCAACAATTTCATTATTGAACTTCATCAATCACTGCATCATATTTTTATGCAATGAATAATAATAAATTTTGCTATGAAAGAAAATGAATTTTTTCATGAATTTAAAAGATGATAATTGGAATTTGTTTAGAGCAAAATATACCTAACACCGAATTCAGCTGCTAGTCCATGGCTGGCTTCTTCGAAAAAACATTTGACATGAAATGCTTGATCAACTTTTGTGACAAATAGCTGAAATTATCATTAATTAAAACAAACCTATTAATTATTCGGACCAACAATTATTTGGGATGTTAAAACAAAGCAAAAAATAAAATTAACACGAAACTCTTTCTCTCACTGTAATTAACTACGAAGTAGCAAATTTTCAACTTTTTCAAAAATTTATTAAAATTATATGACAAAATATTGAAATAATTTCAATGAGCAAACCGTATGAAATGAAACAACTATTGTAATGCCATAATACATTCCTCGCGGATCAATCTAAAATAATTTCAAAAACTTTGAAAGCGTATAAAATTGAAATTAAATGAACTAAAATTTAAATTGCCTTATCAAAGGATTATTAACATTTCTGAAATATGCGGTGAGCTTGTATCAACAATAATATTCACTTTTATCAGTTTAAAAAAAAGATAAAATCTGAACTAAAATAACAATGGCTAGGATTAACAACTTAAATCACAATCAGATAAGTGTATTCATTAATTCAATTAGGAATGACCATGCCATTTGCTATGACTAGCTGTGGTAAATTCGAAACAGCAAAGTTTTAAAAATTCAAGGTATCAGAGCAAAGATTTTTCTAAAATTCAAAGTATTTCAAAAATTCAAGCTAAATTCTTTCAATTAATTGCAATCAAGTCAGTTCGATAATTAACACATTGGAGTTAGTTCACTAAATTCAATAAATTAGGATAAAGGAAGTTCATTCCGGAATACTTACGGATCGCAAGCTTCTCATACCACATGTTCCAAATTTTAGAAACATATGCGGTTTCGTAGTCCTCTCTTGAGCAAAATCATCTTTCATGCATGCGGAATTATCCGCTTTTCCTTTAGTATAAATTCGACCTGAGAAAATTTCCATTAACTTATAAATTTGGAATGAAAAATGACAGGACAGATTATTCCATTACATATAACATATTAAGATTTAATTATTATTTTTAATTGATTTTTTTTGTCGCATTATTTTCTTACTTCGAACGCTAGTAATTAATTAATGCCTGAATGATTAATGAAAATTAATGCCTGCGCTAAAAATGTGATTTAATGTAAGCTAGCAATAATACAATTATTACTGTGGAATAATTTATAATTAATAGTCAAAAATAATGCAATTAAAAAGAATAGTCAAAGTTCTCGTCTTTCTTTCAATTTTTAATCTAAGTTATAAATGATAATAAAGACAATTACTGTTTGATATTTTTCGCTTTATTAATTGAATTAAGCTCAGAAACATTACCGTTAAATATTTTTCGAGTTTTAACAAAAATGCGAATTTCCTCATCAAGACATTCTATATCTGGATCACCAATGATGTCATTGTCAATCATTACTGCTGCAGCATTATGCATCACTAGTAACAATATCTTCAAAATATATTTGTTTGTTTACAGTATAAACAAAGATGGTAGAGGATCAAAAGATATTTACTTGTTTATTTGTTTACGATGAAAACAGTGGAAGGAAAAAAGAAAGTTGTGCAAGTAATGGCTAAATAAATAAATAGTTAACGAATTTTGATAAATTCATTCCGCTCTTTTTTTCTTGTCTTTTCTTCTGGAAAATTTAATTCAGGCAATGTTTCATGAGTTATTTAAATTCCCAGAAGTTTTTCAGCTAATTATAACCGTTGCTAGCGTTCGTATGAAGATAGAATAATTCATCGCCCTTTTTTCATAGCAACAATGATTACCGAAAATATTTGCTTGATTACTGATATCGATTATCGATATTTTCCTAAATATATATTACAATGATGACCTGAACAAAACATATATTTTATTACTAATTCTAATTTTGGTAAAGAAAATAAACTGAAAAATTTGTTGCATTTTAAAATTAAATAAACAAAACAGATGTTTGAGTTCATTTCAAAAAAAGTATGACGGAAAGCAACAATTTCTCACAAATTTTATTTATTACTAAATTCAATGCAATTTTTTGAATGAAAACAAAAACAACAATGAAAGTTTTTTTTGATTTAATATTTTGAAAGAAATTGTTAAAAGAACAAAAAATGTTTCAGTATACTGTGATTATTTTTTGAAAGCAATACATGCACTTATTAACAGACACTAGACTGTATATCTTATGAATAAATTAAATAAATTAATTTCCAAAAAATGACAGGAAATAAGTGAACTACCAGTTTGTTGAGACTAATGAAACGGTAAAATATACATGAATACTTGATCAATTATCAAAATATCGTAAATCACATTAATTAATTGGATTGGTGAAAAATGTGAATTTATCGTTAATAAATCTTCGTGACATATGCAACGATCATCTTGTGAATAATGGTGGAATGATGATGATCGGATGACAATTATGGAAGTTTGAAAAAGACTTACAATGGAATTAGAGAGGTAAGTAGATTTATCGTTTTCTGGAATTAAACACCTCATCCTAACCCTCACCCGAATTGTCATCATCATCGTCATTATTCTCTCATCCTACTTTTTCGTTCGCCTCCCATATCTCCAAATATGAATCTGCAGAAATGAAGCTTTTAATATGACTGCATTATCCAATTGATTATAATTACTGCAGAAGATCTTTTAACAAAATTAGAAAGGTATGCTGTTTTCAAAAAATTTCGCATCCATTCTTTACAGTTTATTATTTGCTTATCTTTTCTTTTCGTTTTTTTTTTTTTTCGCCAATTAATTTCTGCAAGAAAAAAATTGTAAAATTTCAGACTTCAGTACGAAGATTGTTCAGTATTGCAATTTACAATGATTGAAATGAGCTGAAATAAAAATCAAAAAACTGAGAACGAGCGAAGGAAATCTGACTTGTCAATTGTTACCGAATTCTTATCTGAACTCATTTTGCGTCATCTAAATTATGAGAGAAAGTCTTAAATATTGAAAAATTGAAATAATCAAACATGGAAATTTTTTCTCCACTTCTAAAACAAAGTGTTTCTTTTTTTTTTTTTCTTCACTCAATAACATCATTTAAAAAAGTCACAATTCCTAAAATCCATTCGAGAAATCTATTTCATTGATTCGATAGTGATGGCTCGAAATATTATAATAAGCTTTTTCTTGAATGAAAAATTGAAGTGATTCACCAAAGTTTTTATTTTTCATTTTACAAAAAAATAAAATTTGTCAAATTTGTCATTTTCAATCAGAAAATCCCTCAGCAGCCTTCTTACAATGCTAACATTGAAATGCGAAGTTTTAGAGTTTGAAAAACTTCTAATTACGTTGAAAAATGATAAATTTATCACATATCCTTTGGCTGAAAAGAAAGGTACCAATTTTCCACGATTTTTTTTGGCTATCTTAATTTCTTAAAAAGAAAGAAGAAATTAAAAAAATTTTCAAAAAACGCAAATTATTTACATAAAACTGTCATTCAAGAAAATTGCTAATTATTATGATCAAAAAAAAAAAAAATGAACCAAAAGATTTTGTGGGAATTTTTCGCTTTCATAGAAATCATTTCTTTATCGACAAAATAATTTCTTACTTGGATCATTCATTCTTTGTATCTCACTGCTGCAAGCATCTCAGTTAATTTATAATTGTAATCAATCATATTTATCATTCATCGCTTATTTGCTATTGAATAGCAATTTTGGGATAAAATTTCCAAGTTTGCTCTTCTAACCTAACTCCATTATTCATTCCTTGTTTGGAAGTTAATTTCATGATAATATCAAAAATAATCCGCATTTTCCCTGTCTCCTTGCATTCAACTACTTAGGTATTTATTCAATTTGTTTGACTGTTGTATAAAAAGGATAGATTGGTTTTTAAGCAATAAAACTAATAAATTACTTGAAAGAAAAACGTAAGTTACATGAATTATTTTACATGCTTGAATATTACTTATGTGAGATACACTTCTGTACTTTTTTTTCTGAAAAAAGATTAATATAGCAGATGAATGAAAGAAATTTTCTTTCTGTGACATGGTTCGTCAGACTTCAAAATGGAAATGGCTAAATGCAAAAAAATATTAATCTATCTGATTACATCAGTTATTAGCTGGGAAAATGCATCAGCCTGTAAACTTAGACAAGTAACTCTCAATATTGAAAAAATTATCGTGATAATTAATTCAGTTACTGTATCTCAAAATGAAATTTACAATGTGAAATAAAATTTAATATTTCAAAAGAAATTTTCGGAAATTTAAGCAAAAAATATGTTGCTGATAATTTAAATGCTCACGAATCGAAATTGGTAGAAATCAAAATTTGAAATGTATGCTTTTTTAAGATTAAGATGAGATTTCAGCTGGATCGAAAAATAAAAAAATTTATATCCTGCAAATTTTTGAAGCAAAAAAGAAATCAGATAAAAATAATTTTTTCAATAATTTCAGCAACAAATTAAAAGAATTGAAAGCATTTAATATCTCTTATAACAATAATAATGAATGGATAACATTAATTTTTTTTTGAAAGAGAGAGAAAATTTCAACTTTATTTTGTCAGATGACCAAAATTCAATATTTTATGCACACCGAATGAAGATGAAATCTTCGAAAACCATTGTGAGTGATATAATTCACATGATGGGAATATCAAAATGATTTATCTCGTGTAAAACGAATAACAAAGTAATACACTTCAGTGGTGCAGATTTCAAAGTGATTTACTTCATTTGAGAAAAACATTTTATTGATTGATATTGATGTAAATATAACTGCGATTATTTTCAGCATATAAATTTTCATACATTTTCAGCATATAAACTGTGATGATACTTTCTGCACATGTCTTAATGTAAGCATTCGGCTTTTTTATTT
>JARVGP010001311.1:0-17889 GCA_029876185.1 Mansonella ozzardi
TTACATCGACTTCTCAATCTATCAAATTAAAAAAAAAAAAAAAAACTCACAAGACACTTTTGGGATGGTTTCCAAAATAATTAGCAAATGATTGTTGATATAATTAATGGAAACTTAATTTCAATAGTTAAGTATATTAAGTTGATGACAAAAATTGCAAATTGTAAGAAAAATTTTTAAATGATTAAATGATTTAAAAAAAGAAGAAGGTTAACTCCTCTTCTGGCAATAGATTGTTCAAGCAATTTGACGACATCTTTGCCAACTACTCCGGTCGTTTCAAAACCCTTTGTCCATCTTAAACATTTGTCCATAAAATTAAAATTGCTTGCTAAAATTTTTGTTTGGAATTTTTTTTTTTAATTCTTTCAAATGAATATTTTTTGAAACTCGCATGAATTTCAGTGATGTAACGAAGCGCAAATTTTTTGATCAAACCTCAATAATGTGGCGGAGCGTAAATTTTTCTGATTACATGGATAAGAAAATGTAAATCCCACCGGTAAGCCATCATTCTGGACACCTTTTTCAATCAGGAACTCCGCTAAGCATTTTGTTATGAAATCGAATAGCTTAAAAGGATATAAATTTAAAGAGAAATTTGAATTTCATTTTACTAGCTAAATTATATGAAGAAAATTAATTATAATATTACGTATCTTCAGTTTTAATTTGGATTTTTATTATCAGTGAGATTTTGAGTTGAATAATTGTAATTTTGATGAAACTGATGTAATAATCAGAAACAAATTTTTGTGCTTTTAAAAATAAATCCAATAAATATTCTGTTACAATAATCGGTCATTTGAAATGAATTTTCTAGCATCATTTCCATAAACGGAATTCTGGACCTGTTCACCGGTACCACGCATAACCCAATTCGGTATACGTGTATTGAATTGTTGTGCTTTAAGCTCTTCACCTGGCGTAATATCCATTAACATTACACGTAAATTGGTACCACCCAAATCCATTGCAATAAAACGACCTTCTTCTGTAAAATTTATATATTTTTGTAAAATTTAAGAATATCAGTTAATATCCAAAATGTACTGAAAAAAAATCAAGATAAACTGAACTGGGTAACGTAACGAGTGTGCATATGTGTGCGTGTATTTGCGTGTGTGTGTTTGTATGTGTTTGTGCGTGTTTATACGCCTAGCTTTTTACCTTTACGAGAATTCATCATTTTCCCCTTTAATTTTAAACAAATTTTTATTACACATCATGTCAGTTATGTCAATTTGTCAATTAAAAAAAATTATTATAAAAATTATAAAAATAAAAAAATTATTATAAAAATAAAAAAAAAAGATAGATAAATAATAATTTTTAGTTATCATTGTCAATGTCATATCAGTTTCACAGTCATATCACCTTCATGTTCCCGCGTTAATCTTGTCATTTGCTTACGACAAACGAATAGTTGACGATGCTTTTGCAAGAGATGGTACTATTCCCGTAAATGATCGATCGCCAGGATTATTTGCTAAACCGTATTTCTGGATAATAATCTCACTTATGCGCCATGCATCGAAGAGAAAAAGTTAACAATATGAACAAAATAATTCGCTTAATTTACCTATTAACTTAAATTTTCAAATTTCCAATTAATTACTTTATCATCTTCACATTTTTTTTTTTTTTTGAATTCATAAATTAAATATTTTTGGTTTCTGTTACTTCTTGGATATAAATCATTTATTTATATTTAGTCAGAAAAAAATGCACTTAGTTTTCCATAAAAGAAATTTGATAATCAGTAGATAATTTTACTTCTCGAATTCTGCCACTTTTTATTGAGTATACTCTTCTTTTTCTCTGCTACTAAAATCTTAAATTGAACCTTAAAAAATGACATCTAAATTTATCCTACTTTTTTAATTGAATTATCCTTTCAATATGTAACATAATTTTAAGTTAAAAAACAATAATCCCAGTGTGGAAATTTCCACTCATTTTTTTCACTACAAGAATTAATGAAGCTATAAAATGATCTGATTTAAAGAAATTAATAAGCACCTGTTCCATCAGGTAATTCGGGTACAAAAGATGGTAACATTGAGATTGTACTATTCGCAGGTCCACCTTCAAGCCCCATGTCCATTTTATGAGACATATCTGCCATTACTCGACGAAGTGTTCCATTTGATAGTTTAAATTCTGCCATTATTGTTTCCAGCTAAAATTTATAAAAATTGCTATTTAAAAAAATTCCGAATTAATTTTGAGATTTTTTTCTTTTGTCATATGGAAATGAAATAATTTAATTGAATGCATATAAGTAATGGTTTTTCAAGAAATCATTAATTAAACTGCTAGACTGTATCAGAACAATATCTTGACTGACATCTCTATCACATAGTTTGATCCTCTTGATGGAAGATACCTATTTTAAATGTGAATGAGCGTGAAATTCATTCTATCAAAAGTATTTTCTTTGACAGAAAAAAAAAGAAACACCAACAATAATTTCTATTAATTACACTAAAAGTTTACAAAACTAATATTTAATTAATCTTCAAACTTAAAGAAAAAAGAAAGTTAAGCAGAAAAGCATACTGAAATTAACGGTTCATCCAAATTGAAACTTTTTTGGCCTTTAGCACATTTCTCATATTTATTAGCTGTTTTCTTCGTGGTAAATTCGTCGTGTTCCTTTTCGCGTTGCAGACTATTCTGCCAATTTCGAAAAGCGCTTGTAATTGCTAGGATCCCTAACATTTCTAGAAAAATACCATTATAGTTGACAATTAGTTGACAGTTAATATGTTGTAATCATAGATTTAAATATGCACTTCAAATAAAAGTTTAGATAAAATTTCATGAAAATATATAAAAATATTTAAAAATTGCAAGAATAAAATTGTTAGAAATAATTCTTAAATAGCATGATGTCAATTGAAATTAATTTTATTTATCAGTGATGACTTGATGTGACATCACTTGATAGGTCAAGTTAGGCAAGAATATCGATGAAATTAAAATTATCATTCTTTTCCTCAGTAGGAAAAAATTTTAGAAAAGTCTTTAAAAATTGCATAAATATTTTTAAATTTACTTCCAAATTACTTTTTTCCACTGAAACATTGAAATGGGAGCAATTAGTGATGAGAAATGTTCATAATGAATGAAAAAATGCATGGAAATAAACTAAGCCATCAGTTGGATGATTTTTGTGAAATGTAGAAGTTTGATAGTTGAAACAAAATGATCGTTGAAAAAGGTTGGTTTGTCATTAAAATTTAGTATTATGTGACAATTGTTCTTAATTAGGATATGTGACATCAAATGGATCTTTTTGTAGCTAAGCATTAAAAATCTTATTCTTTAATAATCTCATTTCATTTTATTTCATTTGAATGAAAAATTCAACAATCTATTGATTAATCTTAAATCTTTAAGAAAAAAAGGCAAAAATTTATAAAAGTATAAGATTGGATACCAAACATTTTCTCTAACAAAGTTACATGTCATCATGTTTCGTTAGGGATTGGTGCTATTCGTTCGGTTTCAGTTAAACAGAAACTCTTGAAATGCTCAGTCATTAAGATTCATTGATAGCAGAAAGTTTAAAGTAAAGGTAAAATTATGTATATTGCAGGTCGAATGATTGAAAAAAAATTTATTGGAATTCCTGAAAGAAATTTGATTTTATTCCTTGAAGTATTGGTAATAATTGAATTGTTTTAAACTACTTTTCCAAGAAAAATTCAAATTAAATTTTAATAGAAATATGTTTAGTTGAAAAAAATTCAACTATTAACGAGGACAAAAGTCCAAGAAATGATTATAAAGTGATAAATTGGTAATCTTAGAATAAATTTTGAAAAAATGTTAACACAGTAAAATCAATTGATTATATTATTTAAGTAACCTTAATAGCAAGAGAATTGCGATTATTTTCTAATTGGAAAAACAATAATTACATTTTATTTTAACACAAACATATTAGCAATTAACATAGTTGCACCAAAGAGATTCTTTGATTGTTTTTTCTTATATTTATTTTACATTTAGTTAAACTAAACAATTCGGTTTGATTCGTCTCGACCCAAATGCGATCTGATCTTATTTGGTGATAGAAAATATTATTGGGAGATGAAAATCTATTTGTTTTCTTTATATTTACATCTTTCATCGTTATTTAACAAATTTAAAAAAAAAAAAAGAAAATGAAGGCTTTCCATTATCTAAATATCTCTTCAATAAGTCATACAATTGACACATTTCTTTAATTTTGAATGAAAAATTTTTGTATAATCTGTGTGCCTTTATGCGTGTGTGCATACGTGTGTGCACATATATATCTATTGGTTATTAAAGCATTGCATAGCTTAAAAGAATGGCCTTTGTTAATAGTAAAACTTTCCCACTGACTGATAAAAGTTATAGAAAGAAAATTACATTTTTTAATGATTCATTTATTGCTTTACTAATATCAATGCAACATATATAGAAGAATGATGGAAATGAATGGTAAAGATTTAAATTTAAGTGCTTTTTTAAGTGCGTTCTTTTCACTTCATTGAGATTTTTAAAATATGAAAAAGAGAAAATGATTTTAAAATATGACAGATAATTATTTAAACTTCTAATTAATACTTTTACATAAAGTTATCTATCAAAGGCTAAACTTATGCCATTAGCACTAGCAATCTTTTACCATTAATAATTAGTATTAAAGCTTCTGGTATTTTTAGTATTATTTACAAATAATATCGGTAAATTTCGAGTATTTAATTAATTAGCTATTTGGATAAATGTGCAAAATATAAAATAATTTCTAATTAAAAATTAAATGAACCGAGCAATACGCTGTTGTTCTTTTCGTTGGCATTTGCTGTATGTCTTTCAGGAAAGTGATAATGAATAATGACGGTAATTAAGAAATTTTGATTGGTTTAATCAATTAATAATAAATTTAATAGGTGCTGGCATATTTCAGTCAATACATAACGATAAATATAATAAATCAAATGTGAAGCTGCAAAAATTTTAAATGTTAGGAAAAAGAAGGAAAAAATTTAATCCTAAACATTTGTTTATTAATTAGTACGAAATTAAAAAGTATAAAATAATAAAAGCAGAAAATAGGAAATTTTATCATCGTAGTTTCTTTTAGTACAGTAATCAATAGCAAAAACAAAAAGGAAAAATATTCATCTTGATGATGAATATTAGAAATACCAGATTGAAAGTATTTGAAGACATGTCCCATTGTGAGTGGCAGAATTTCTTGAAAGCTCTCTATTCATGCCATAAATAGATAAATAAAATTAAAATTGTCAAAAAAAAAACTGCTATAGTAATTTTGTTTTGTCTGCCAACCTCTTCATAATGTTAAATGTGGAATTAAATTAATCGATCAATGAAGAATTTTGAAAGCATATGCAAATGCACTGCTAGCTGATAAATGTTCATTGATGAGACCATAAATGATAAGATGTGATAAAATATTTGTTAGCAAAATAACACAATAAATTATTTAATGATAATTTTATCTTTGCACATAAAAACGAACTAATATTTGATCAAAAATGTTTTAAATGATTGATTGCATTACTCGCTTTTTTTATTAATCAATCAGTAATATTTTGAATAGAATTATATTTTAATGAAGAGAAGAAAAGGAGTTTTCAATTCAATGAAATTTTTGTCAGTTGCAGAAAAATAAAAAATAAAAAAAAAAAGAAAAGGAAAAAGCAAAGGACAAAGTTTTTTTAATTAATATCCTTCCATAATTTAAAAAATGATTTTTCTTTTAAAGCATTCGATGACAAATGATTGTCGTTGTTTGAAAATCAATTCAAGCAGGTAGGAAAGAGAGAAAGAGAAAAAAAACGAAATTTTAGGAATCAATTATGGTGCACCTATTCTCCAATAAAAATGCTAACAGATTCAAATTGGGCAATGAATGGGAGACAGACAAGTGACAAAAGTAGTAACCAATAATTTAAATTTGTTTCAAACACTTCAAAAATTTCTCCCTTTTTCTTTTTCTTTCCCTTTCTCTCTCACTTTGTTACAAATCGATTGCAGAAATGATAAGAATAAGCAATTAAAGTTAATGGCATTTGCAGTATTTTTTGATAGAAAAATTTGATATTTTTAATTGAAATACTTAATGTGATAGCTGAATGAATTATTGAAAACATAAATATTTTGATAATTTCAAAAAAAATTATTTGTGAAAAGCTTCTTATAAATGTTACATTCAATTATGTGAAAATAAAAATGTTGTGGAAAAAAAAAATTCCGAAATACTGATCCGGAAGGCGTTGAATTATTCTATTCCCGAAGGCTTTATATTATAGCTATTCAAAATTGATGCATCTGAAATTTTATTTCCAGAAAAAGCTTAATCACTAAATCACTGATCTAGTCTTGCTTGAAAATTCAAGATCCAATGCATTAATTTCCAACCTAGATATTTTTGTTGCTTAATTTGAACAATGCAATTAATACAGCCTAACAGCAAACGGAGCCTACTAGCATGATTTGAAAGTAATATTTTCCCTCAGCAGTCATGTATCAATTTTGCAGCCTTTGAAATATGCATTGTTTATAAGTTAATGAAGCGTGGCAAGATATGAAAGTAATATTTTTCCAGGGCAACCATGCATCAATTATACAACTTCTGAAACAAGTATTGTTTATAAGTTAATTCAGGAAGCTATCCATTAATAATAGATTACAACACGAGAAGACATAAGCAATTCATTATTAAACAACAAAGTTTCCCATATTTATTTTATTTCGCTAAAATATGACAATGGGACATGAAATAAAAGTAAAGTGAAAAAGTTGTTAGTTCTTGAAATAATAAAATGAAAAATAAATGAGTTTCAATTTTTGTCCAACTTATTCTGAACAGCTCATTCTTTAGATAAATCCATAAGCAAATCGATTACTTCGTGTCCGTGATAAACCATATGATCAATTTAGCTTTCTTATCTTGTCACAAATGAAATTGTTCATTCAGATGGAAATTAAAAATTGAAATAGAAGCAACTTAAATATCAAATTACATTAGCAATTCATCATTAAATAACACATGTTGAAATACTTCAAATTTAAAAAATACGTAAATCTCCTGTAACTGAATTATACGCTAAGTATTAAATCTAATCTCATTCTCTCTAAATGTTGAAAAGTTAATTAGCAATGTAAGCTATTATTAGATTCTTGTGCAGCAAATGAAATTAATATAGTTTGATTAAATAACTAAAAAACATAGTGAGAGTAAAGCGTCAAAGTAACAAAATTACAATAACACTCAATTATTATTTTTATCACACCAAACCACATTGCATGCTAAATTGCTATTTCATTAATTATTAATTAATGATACTGCTTTACTATTATAATTAAATGATATTTTATGATAATACGAGTTTTATAAATTAGTTAAGCTTGAAACTATCAATTGTATCATTATTCAACAAATGTGAAATCTGCTAATGATAAATTCTGATAGTATCAAAGATAATAATCATAACAATAGCATTTCGTACTGCTAATTCAGCATCATTATCATACCAAAGAATGTAATTATTCTCGTTATCATACCAAAGAGCGCTATCATACTTGGGAGAAGATTTGGATTTAAATGAAGATTAAAACAGGTACTGTTACACAAAGATGTTACACAAAATGTATATTAATGAATGTAAAAATTAATCAAACCTTGCTGATTGGAAAGGAAAAGAGTGGAATTTAAATTCTAAAGTACGAATGATGTCATTTTGTAAAAAAGAAGTTATAGAAAAAAAGGAAGTAGAAAGAAATACATTACAAATTTTTAAATGAATATTTCTCCCAATCAATTACTCATTTAGTTGAACTAGAAATAAATGAAGAAGGTATTTTCCCTCTTGCAATGTATTATTCAACTCATTTGACATAACTAACAAAGTTATAAAACAATACTTTTATATTTTCAAATAATGACTTAAAAAAAAAAAAAAAACAGACCAATTCTCTCTCATTCCTATCTTCAGTCATTGCTAACTCCCGGTAATTCTTTGACATTAATCATATGCCTTACTTTTGACATCAATTAAATACCTTACCTTTGACATTAATCATATGCCTTACCTTTGACATTAATTGCATGCAAGCATTAATGTTTGCAATTTGGAAAAACGATTGTTATTTGTTAAAGTAAAAATTTTTGCAATAAATGTAAGTATTTATTCTCATATGTTTGTATAGTTTGCCAGAAATTTTGTTTCATTATGTGGAATGTTTTCAAAAACATATTCATGCTTTTGACATATTCTTTGTTCTTTCACGTCTGTTAGATATTTCAAAGAGATAGTTTTCAAAAATAGGCATGAATTTTTCTAAAATATTTTGATACTATAAAATGAAATTGAATATATTGATATTGATAGAATATAGCGATTAATGTGAATGACATTAAGAAATGATTATTCATTGAACTGAAATAGTTTCATTAAATTAAATTGATAATTTAATTAAAAATTTAAATAAACTTACAAATAACACTAATATTTTGTAATTGGTCAACACTTTTTTTTTTTTTTAAACAATGAAAAAAAAATTAGGAACAAGGTCAAAGTTAGTTCGAAATAATTGCCAATCGATAGCAGCCAAATTGCCGGAAATGTAGCCGAAGAAGTTCATTGCAAATGAAGTTTATAAACATAGATGATGGGTGTGTATGTTTTTCCGTTGATGTATTATGTGTGTTTCTATCTATTATGTGTGTGTGTGTGTCTGTCCGTCTGCCTGTTTTTTGCTACAATGTATAAGTATCATGTTTTAGGACTAGTTTGGTGTGTGCAGTATCAGAATAACATTTGAATATACCAGGCGGAACGAAGCAAAAAGTATGATATAATTGATTAGTTCAAATTATGGAAATATTGATTGATTGTTAAGGAAAAATTTCTTTAATGGAACACAATAATTTCATTTAAATTTGATTTCATTTGAATTTGAAGAATGAACGAAATGTTAATTGAAAAAGGACAAGAATAAATCAACAAATAAATTTCTAAAATATTTCAAAATAAAAATGATTCATTTTTAATTTGCTTTTTTTTTTTTGTATTCACAAAAAATGTACGAACTTTAAATTTAAACAAAAGTTCTCCTATCACTTACTGTTTCTCTCTCTCTCTCTCTCTTTCTCACTGTTGAAGTTTTTTTTTTTTTCTCAGAAATTAAACTTTCATTAACAGTGATGTTTGGTGAAAATGGAATTCAAAGGCATATTATTATTAATTCATTCCAATCAAAGAATTGAAAAAAAAAACTTTTTTTTTCGAAGATTTTTTATTTTTTGTAAAAATTTTTTCAAGTTTCAATTCAATTCGTAGTAATGCATAAAAATGAAATTTGTAAAAAAACACTTCATAAGCATTATATTAAACCAAAATAACATGTTGAAATTTAGGAGATGCAAAAATGATATAGTCGAGATTTTAATGATGATGGCGTCGTCAAAATTTATGACGCTGAGATTTAAAATTTAAGACTAAAACATATAGTCAAAATTTAGAGTCAAAACTTTATCGTCAATGCCTGAAGATTAAAAGGAGAAAAAGATAATGCAAAGATTCTGATATTTGATTGCTTCTGTTCTTTATCAATATTGTTATATCATTTATTTGTCTCTCTACTTTAAACTATTAAAGATCAAAATTATTATTAGTAATGGTCGTGTTTTCAACTTTACAACAAAAAAAAAAAACGAACAACAACAAAAATTGCAAGAATATGTTTGAAATTTCTCAGTTCCTGATACAAACATAAAATATGTCTCATAAATTTTATTACTCTTTGCTGCTTCTTTAATATAAAGCTATTTTTTCTCTCATCAATACAGTCTTTAGCTAATCCTTTCATTTTTTCTTATAACTTTCCTGGAAACTTGCAGCAAAGATAATCATGCACAATAAAAGAGCCAGGCGATAAATCCTCAAATAATTAACTGGGCTAAACCTTGTTAGACATAAGCCTTTTGAGTGATACATATAATCAGAGATATAAATGATAAAATTATATTCGAAATTATAAACAATTTTAAACTTCATAAACGATGACTTTTCTGCATGGTAAGTACATCAAACTTTTTTAAACGAATCTCAAAAAATCTATCGAAATGAAAAAAAAAAAAAAATACCCTGAGATTTTTCATTATATTTCGAGACAGGAGGTCATTTTCTTCTGTTGTTGCTAAAAGTTTAGTTATTGTCAAAAAGTTTACAATTCGGAAAACCATTTTCCACTTAATCTATCTCTCACTTAAATTTCTTATCAAAGAACCCGAATCAATGGTATTATTTATTGAGCATTCCTAAAGACGATAATTTTACATACAATCAGTGCTACATATTCGTCGCTCGTTGAATGATAAAATTTTGCCAAATTAAAATTTTTAAACATTTAACTCAGACATTGTAAAAAAATAAACAATAAAATTATTTATGCAAACAAATCTCTATTTTTACCCTTCTTATTTTAAAACAATAACAAAAATAATAATAACAGCAATAATAATAAAATTATATTGAAAGTCATTGATTGTAATGGCTTACAATAAGCATGCCTAATAAAGTATAGTAGCTATCATTATAAAGAAGGCATACTGTAACGTATTTTAGAGAATCGCAAAACTGGAACTAATTACATTTCTGCCAGTGATATTTGATTCATAAAAGTTTAACGAAATTTTATAAAAGATTGATGGAATAATATATCATTCGACAATTCCGTTTGCTCTATTCCTTCTAAAAATTTTTGACTTTTGGAAATGAATATCAATAAATTAGTAATTATTAGTTTCATAATTACCTTCGATAGTTTTTTAATTTGTTCGATAATTTAAGAGGCAACTAGTCTAAATAGTTTGGCTTCTATATATTGCAAATTTTGTATAATCATTTGCTAAGGAACAATGTAATTTCGGCACTCTTTTATCGATTTAAAAATATATTAATAGTTGAATGGTGAGAAATGATTCTTTATTATTACTTCTTCCTTATCATCATCTGTTATTGTGATTAATCATTTTATAATTTGCCATTCGAATCATTTAAATCCTATGAATAGAAATTTCAGAAACGTGGCGATATCTGCTAATAATACGTTGAAACGATAAGTTAATTAAGACTATTCTGGCTTGTAAAAATACTCAAAATTAAAGTCACTGTCTGTATAATAAATATTTAGAGATGTTAGTGGACAAGTTTGATAAGAGCATTAAGATAAAATAAAAAGTGAAAATGAAATTATCATTTAGATTGATTGAGCTGGAAAATGACAGTACGAAATTATTTTAATGAAAAAATTCCAACTATTGCAAAATCTTTCTACGACTATTTTCTTGAAATTGTCATGCAATTCGATAATACGATAGCTTTGGTAAGTTTGAATTATTTTACGATACAAAAAGTTTTAAATAATGAAAGCATCAATTTTCAAATGTTAAAAATAAAATTTAAACTGAAATTTTCTTCAATTATGATATATTGTATTTTTTTTCGAAAAAATAAAAAATTTTGATTTAAAAAGTAAAATAAAAACAATTTAAGCAAAGTATTAATCGTTACAAATGTTTTCTGGAAGGTCTACTTGAAAGGAAATTTTTCCTAATTTTTTATAAATTCTAATATACCGTATTCATATGCATTATAATTTTAACTTAGCTTTAAAAAGTTTTAACGGATGGATGAAAAATTGAAATACAATATCTTTGATCTAGTGTCAAGATAAGATAATGAGGAAGGAACATTATTTGAAGTATTTCAGACTGATCCAGAAACATTGAAATCCCTAACTTATTCGGAGTTAGTCAATCGATCTGAGCAAATGCGCAGTGCATTAATAAGACTTGGTATTCAACATAGTGATGTAATTGGTACATATGTTGGCAATTCTATGGATTATATTATTTTTATTCTAGCTGCCACCAGCATTGGAGCTATTTTGGTACCAATGAATCCGGCATATAAAGCTTGTTAGTGAATGAAATAATAGTTTCGTAATCCAAAAAAAAAAATTAATTAACATTCTGAAAAGATATAATTATAATTATAATTATGAAATATTGATTTTAATTTAACATTTATCCATCAAAATCGATTCGAATTGTTGTGCATAATTATTTAAATGGGAATTGGAGAACAATAGCAAAGATAAACAACATTTTCAAATTTACAGTTAATGATCACTTAATTAGTAACTTAAATCAAATAAGCATAGCAATCTTTGCAAAATTTAAATCATACAAAGTAACGCAGCAAATGCTACATATATCAATTGCTACAGTACCCAAAAAATAAGACTAAAAAAAAAACTTTAATGTGTTTATTAAAATTTAAATTTTAGATGAAATTCGAAAGTATTTCAAGGAAACTTCAATTCAATGGCTATTAACAGAAGAAAAGTTATTTGAAAGAATTTGTCATTTACAGCAGGAAATTATGCAAGTAAATCATTTAAATGATTCATTATCATTGTACTATTGAACTCATTAAGTTCTACGATAATATATAAAAATTCTATGATGTATCATTAAATGATATACTGTATGATCTGAGAGAACAATAATATTTTCCCGTGAAATTTAATGCAAAAGTTGATGTATTTTCATTTTCTATTTTTTATAAGATTAATAGTTTATAATCATTTCATATAATTTAATGACTTGATAATAAAACAAATATCGAATAATTATTTATTCCACATTTCATACTGTCATAATTAATTAATTAATTTTAGCTTAAGATTGTCATGATCGATTCAACTGAAGAAACTTTGTTGTATTACTCTTTGCAATATTATTTAAACAATAATAGCTCATTTTGGAATGATGAAATGATTTATCAGTCTCAAAATAAGTTTGTATGCGAACACACTGCAGTAAGTTGACACAGTAAGAAATTTGTTTGTTTCTTTAGCAGAAAATGCAAAAACATTTCGTTATTGAAAAATTTACATCAAAGTTTGAATAATGCACATAAAATAAAATTTAAAAAATTCTAACAAATATACTTTGCAGGCATTAATTTTCTTTACTTCCGGAACGACTGGATTGCCAAAAAAAATCCGTTTAAATCATAGTACACTCATTGCCAATATTGAATTAGTCCGGTATGTCCGCTATTTCACTTTAATGTTGTTTACAAGAATTTTTTTACAGAATTTTTTACAAGAATTCTGTAAAATTCAAAAATTCTAAAATTTACAAGAATTTTGTGAAAGTAAAGATTTATGAGAATTCTTCATAGAATTTATTTTTTTTTTTTTTTGTTCACACAAACGACGTATTCACATTCACATACATTTCTGCACACGGACAAACATATACACGACACACACACACACACACATATATTTATATATATATACACACACAAAAAAACACATGCAGATATCTGTGAGTTGTTAAAATTTCGCACTTGAAAGGCTCCAAAGATCATAATAATGGTCAACTATTTTCTTAGTTGCCTTCTTCTGCCACAGATTTTTTAAGTTTATCTGAGATATTTTAGAGTTACAAACATATATATAAATTATCATTTCAAATTACCGTAATCTAATTTTAATAAAACAAAAAAAAAACAAAGAATCTTCCATAAATTGTTTTTATTTCTAATGATGATATCATTATAGCAAAGCTCAAGGGATTAAATTTGGAAAATACGAAATGGTTAGTCTTAATGGAACAGATATAATATACGGTGTGTTACCGTATTTTCACGCTGGTGGTATGCTTACTGTTTTTGGTCTTCTAGGACTAGGTGTTCAAATAATCATAAACCGGAAATTTGACGAAGGGCAGTTTCTGGAAAGATTAAAAAACTATCAGGTGATGTTTTATTCTTGCTTTTGCCAAAAAAAAACAAATTGGATGTTTCAAATTTGTCAAAATTTCTATCCTTTTTTATCATCATTTCAAATAAAATTTTCAATTTTTTCACTTTTTCAAATTTGAAATCTACTTTTATCTTTTATATTTGCCGAATTGTCAAATATTGAATTAAGGAAAAGTCTTAAAAAATTTAGATATTTGTAACATATGAAAATTTAGGTGACAACAGCCTTACTGGTACCACCAGTGCTAAAACTTCTCGCAGATACGCCTAATTTAAATCCTGAAGTATTCCATTCTCTGAAATATATCTTCGTAGGATCATCTCATGTTAGCGAATCACTTATTGAATTGGTAAAATGTCGTTTACCGAAAACGAACATAATTCAACGTGAGCTAATTTTAATTGATTTTTTAAATATTCAAATTATTTAACAATAACAAAAATTTATTTACAAGAATTTAAAATATGTAAAGGTAAGTAAATCAAAAAGGATTTATTTCTAATTAAATTTCTCAAATATTAATTTTAGTTTAAAAAATGTAATGCCTCATTTTTTTTACTGCTTTAAATAATTCATTTCAGTATATGGTACTACTGAATCTGGTGCTTTCGTGTGCATGCAACCATTATCGCTGGAAAGGAAAATTGGAAGTTGTGGGATTTTATTGCCAAGTGTCGAATGCAAAGCAAAGTTTTAATAATATGTTTAATAATTTAATGATTTTGAGATTGAATGACTTAACGACTGAACGATCTGATATAAATTTTCATTTGAAGCCTATTTGTATCTCTGCCAAACATTTTTTAGTCCTTCTACCATACGATATTCTTTTGTTTTCCTGAATTTTTTCGGACAATTGATCATGCAGCAATTATTAATTATGAAATTTAATTTGCTAGTGAATTATTTGTTGCAGATTATGAAAATGTCAAGTAATGAAGAATGTGAAGAAAGAGAAATTGGTGAAATATTGCTAAAGACAGCAACAATGATGCAAGGATATCTCGAAAGAACCATCACCGATATCGAGTATACTAAAAAATTTCCGATGTCTAATTTTTTCTATCAAAGAAATAAATTTTCATTTAAAATGAATAATATTTCAGTGATAAGGTTTTTGTTAATGGATGGTTTCGAACTGGTGATTTAGGATATTATGATTCTGATCAATTCCTTTACATAACTGGTCGTATTAAAGAGATGATCAAAGTTCGCGGTTGGCAGGTTAATAATTGAATATCATCTTAATTATTTTAATATTAAAATCAAAACTTTATATTTCATTGAATATGAATTTAAAAATGGATAGAAAGTCAACAGAGATAAAAAAAAAAAAAAAAGCACCAAATCAGAAATATGGAATATAATGGTTCATTTAATACTAATAGTTTCTTGCCATTTAATCAATAATCTATAATTTTATATAATATCTAGGTATCACCCTATGAAATTGAGGAAACAATCCAGAAAGAATTAAAGGATTATGTTGAATTATGTGCTGTAGTTGGTATTCCTGATGAGTATAGTGGACAACTACCAAAAGCATACATTCAACTTCGTGATCGATGTCAACTAGATAGAAATACAATTCATCAACTTATCAATTGCACGTTAATTGCATAATTTGATTTCTAATCATAATTTTATTATCTCTAAAAATTACTCCAAATAATAATACTGCGAGAAAGAGACAATGTTATCAATTGTCGCTATGTTATCTGAATATACCAATGAAATCGTATCATATCCAACAAATTTACGAGAACATGTGATAAAAGAATAATAGATTTTGACACTAACATCACATTTCTTCATTCATTAATTAAAAGAATTATTCTTTTGATAAATGGTTTAGCGAAAAAATTCAAAGTAAAATGGATGTATGTGTTTCCAGTAAAAATAAAAGTACTGTTAGTTGCTGCATTTCCGTGTTTTTTTATTACTTGTAAATAACTATGAGATATTATCGAATATTTCAAACTAAATTTTTAAACAAAACTGTGATGCTATTTATTTTAGACAGTTCTAAAAAAACAATAATGATTGCATATTTCAGCTAAATTGGCAAGTTACAAGCAGCTAAAAGGTGGTATCAAGTTTATCAGTAATATGCCAGTTAACAGTACTGGGAAGATATTGCGGACGGAATTGCTAAAAATGAATGGAACAGAAGATGATACAATCAAAGCAAAAAAATGATCTGCTTGTTACATTGCCAAGTTTTCAAAATGTAAAAAGTTTTACAAAACTTACACATTTTATGACTATTAAATGATTGAGTGATGAATAATGATTGATTGACTGATTGGTTTAAGAGAATTGTTGGATAATGAATTGGATAAATTTTGTATTATGAAATGCCGAGAATTAAAGAATGGCAGCGACAAATATTCCTACTCTCATTATTTTCAATTCATCTGGAACAGCCAAAAAGGAAGCTAATAGAAACGATTTAGAACAAAAAATTTTAATCGAATTATCTAAAACTTCAGAAATTCGGATAAATATCATTATTTCCTTCATATTTACATTGGGTTTTATCAAAACTTATTACAGTCTCATTGTTTTAATAGCGAAAAACATTGAAACGGGAAAAAAACTTACAAAATCAACAAAAAATCTTACAAAACAATTATTCATCAAATCAAATACAATGAAAATTTTGTACAATTGCTGGAAAAAGTTCTTTGAAGACTTTATTTTTAAAAAGAATTTCTTAATTAGTCGTAATCTGATTTAAACCCATTTTTACAATCTGCTCCCACCTGTCCAGAATAAGTATGAATTTTTCCGGAAAAGGTTCTTTTAAATCAAACTGAATTAATGGCAATAATGGTAATTTTATCTTTAAAAGAGACATCATCTCAAAGAGATCTTCCTGTTTTTTTATAATCAGGTATATTTATACAAATTTCAATAACTCCAGCATTTACTTTTTTGTAGAAATCCAGCTCCCTTTCTCCATCCATCCCCCGGAGCGGAAGATAACTGCAAACATTATTTCACTGATATTTCACTGATACTTCCACTGATATTTGTTGCTACAATAGAGAGGTCTTTTTCACGGATTTTCCATTTATAAAGAGCATTTTCAACCTGAAAAAGGATAACTTTGTAAATATTGCAAAAACGTTAAATGTTCTAAGACATACGATACAGTGGGATAACAAAAACACAAAGCGATTTAAAAAAAATTCTGTCCAAGTTCATGTTAAAAATACTCTATTAAAGTCCATGTTCATGTTAAAAATACTCTTACATACTCTATTATTTTCACAACTATTGGTAACTGACAAAAATTCGGATTTATCACAGAAATCTAAGTCAAAAGATGTTTAAAAAAGTTGCAAGTATTATCAAAATATACAATAAGCTAGCAATTGGCTTCTAGTTACAGAACAAAATAAACCTTCATCAAACAATTCCGGAAAACCTGGAATTTTTTCGCCCAATGTGCAATATGCATCATGTTGCCCAGAAATTCGTAACATCCATGCAGTGACCGCATGTAATTAACGATACTTACAGCTGTATCAGATTTACCTGATGAAGTCTATAAATTCAAAAGTTTGAAAATCCATTTATTGGAATATTACCCGAAAGTAAACTCCTTATAATCAAAGCAAACCTGATCTAATGACTGATATTATGATTGTCTTAAAATTTGAACAGTTCGATAATTAACTCAGTCTTGCTATGCAACTGTAGGTAAGCCGAAAATTTGGGTAGTATTTCGGTTCACTTTAAGACTATATGAAACTGTATCAAGTTATCATCTTTTGCAAACAAGTTCCTAAGAATAAAACTTCTCACATATCTAATATATGAAGCTTTGAGCTTATTCATTGACTTCGATGTATTTTAAGAAACTTTATTGTCACCATAATTTTTTCATTCTAGAAGAAAGAAAAATAAAAATCTTTCCAAAATTTTAAGTTCAACAAACCTCACTAATAGCAAGTCTCATGAGTTCGCCACCCACATCGAAAAGTCCCAACAAATATGTTATCTCAGGCAGTTCCACATAAAGCCTGG
>JARVGP010001312.1:0-17834 GCA_029876185.1 Mansonella ozzardi
TTTTTTTTTTTATTTTTTTAAAAAATTTTTTTTTTTTTTTTTTTTTTTTTTTTTTTTTTGAAAATGTTGAAATATAATGTTAGTTTGGCGGATTTTTCTCTCTTTGCACAGTAAAAACAGCAGCTTTATTTACCGCTAAACTTTACAAATATTGACAATTACATTGCTTATTTTATGAGTGCAAATGACGAATTATCAAAAAATGGAAATATTTTTGAGATGATCGCTTACTGAAAACAATCATCTTTAAAGAAATTTTGCGCTTTTTTCCTGAAAAATGTTTATTGATAAACACGAGTATGGATACATATAGTAATTTGTCATATTACACTTAAATCATTTTTTCTTTTCGGCAAACATACTTTAGCGATTTTTCTCATCAAACATTCACATTTACGAAATCATTTGCAATTTGAAAAAACCGATTTTCAAAAAAAAAATGAACAAAATTATTATCTGAAAGTTCCCTTTTGGCAATCACAATCAAGAAGAAAAAAGATCCTTATAATATTTTAAACTCAATCAAAAAAAAATCCTAATTTTCATGATATGCTTGTAATCCTATATTCAAATATTGAACAATTACTATAACAAATTTTGCGATAATTGAAACAACTGAAAACGAAATGTTCCATAAATAAAAATAGTTAGTATATGTGATTATCTTAGAATATGACATTTGTCACTAAATGTATTTAAATTATTCTCACTTATCATTTACAAGCTTTACCTAACAAAAGCATGTGCAAGGAATTATCTGTAGAAAGATTAAGTTATCCATTATCCATCATTTCATAATAACAATGATCAAATAATTTCAATTACCGTATATATATATATATATGTATATATATATATATATATATATATATATGTACATATTTGAATAACTGATAATGACACCATAAATTGTTTATTAAAACAAATTAGATGTGTTGCATATACTTGGATAATTAATAATTACTCTATAAATTGTTTATTTAAAGAAATATAAATTATTTTGGAAATTGCTGTAAATTCCATAAATTTCTATAATCTGACCCATTAAATTGTTCAAATATCATATAGCTGCATAACAATAATAATAATAACAATAATAATAATAATAACAACAATAATAATAATAGTAAATAATAATGATAGCGATAACAACAATAATAATAATGATAATGATAATAATAATAATAATAATAACAATAATAATAACAATAATAATAATAATAATAATAATAATAATAATAATAATAATAATAATAATAATAAATAATAATAATAAATAATAATAATAATAAATGAACAGTAATAATATAAACCAGTAATAATATAATATAACGACATCATTTCGATTTTCACAATTATCATTTAAAGATCTGATTTAAATAAATAAACTGATTGTTATCTTATCATTAAATAATATCCCAAATAACAGTAAACAAACACACAGCGAACAAAACCAGGCGTGCCCTTCTCTTCAAACTTTCAGAGGTCCATTGCTTACTCTACAACATACACCAATTTCTTCGCTATTCAAAGAAATATTTTACCTTTCGAAGGTCAACAATTAATTGCATGTTAGTTAAACAAACTGCTCCTTTACTTCATAATTATCCCAAACGATCAACGATAACAACCAAAAATTTTTTCCAATTTCTTTTTTTTGATTTTTTCAGTTCTGATTTATTTTTTTTTTTTTTTATTGCTAGATAAATAAAATAAAAACATTTATTGATAATAGTCCATATTATCAATAAATAATTTAAGAAACGGAAGGAATAAGAGAATAAAAATAAATAATTTTTTTAATTTTCTGGTAAAAAGAAAAGGTTTTATAAAATATTATTGCTAATGTTTGAAAATAAATTTTTAGCATATACATATATGCTAAAATATATATATATATATATATACTATATATATATATGTTAAAATGTTCCTTCTTCTTCCCAAAAATTTCTATTGAAATTAGTATTCCAAAGTTTGACACATAGCAACTGAAATGAATTTTTCATCCATCTATTAAATTAATACAATGGTATGTTTCATATTTCAACACGTGAAAGAAAATAAAAGTAATAATAATAATTGGCATCACATTAAATTAAGAAGAAGAGATGAAATAAAAAAAAGACAAGAAAAAAAAGGAAAATAAGATTTCTGACATTTTTTGTCATTTCTTGAGCAAATAATGTTGAAACAGGAATTGTGTGTTATTCACAAAATTAAATTCAAAATTAGTGAAAAAATTAACGATTTGACAGAACTTTCAATTCTTTCGTTTCCATTACTTTTTTTAAAATAGTAATTCTATAAAGAGAAAAGAAACAAAAAAAAAAAAAAAAATGGAGCAATTAAGGGAGAGAAAATTTAAAATTGTACAGTAAGGAAAGAAAGATAGAATTCGACCATATGAATTCTTTCTTTTTTTTTCTTTAATACAAACGTGTCAAATTTAATTAAATCTTCATTATTGTAAAATTGGTCTAAAACAGTGCTCTTTTCCTTCTCTATTTGCAATAATTTCTCACTTTTTCCTGTGAAAGGGAACTTCCTACCAATCGATCATAACACTTTTGTTATGAAATAATGAACAGGTTAAATACGTTGTACAAACTGCGGAAAGGCAAATATGTATTGACTCATCATTATCATTTTCTAAAGCAATCAACATTATTGTAACAATCAATAAAATTATCGGCAATAACAAAAAAGGAGAATACATGAAAAGAATCAGAACTAAACGGCAATTAAATACCCATTTTATAACCCGAATTAAGAAAATGATATTTCAGATGCTTTAACAAGAAAAATCATTGACAATTTTGCAAATGAATGAAAGAAATATCACACACAGCAATACTTAAACACATATTTTATTATGTTTTTCATGTTATATTATCAAAAAATTAACTTTACACATTTTGTTTCATGTTTCATCTTTTTATGAACACGAAAAGCGATGAATAACAAAACTCGTAACAGCATTACTTTTGGTTGGTGTTTGTCGTCCAACAATTAGTATTATCAAATCGAAATTGTACTAAGCGCCACACAGTCAAAAACAAATAACATGAATCGATTCAAATTCATCCGAGTGAAGACAACTTTCAAGAGAACAGTAAATTTTTTTTTTCTTTTACGAAGAGTTTGTTCAATGAATCAAAGAATCATGATAGTATAAACATATCATTACACTAAAAAATTCACCAATCTCGATAATCTTTTCACTTTTTTTACATTAATTGTACTAATTTGCATTCCCTACTAATAATTTTTTTTTTCAGCTCAGCTTTATTGATATATTGTGAAATATTTGTTGGTGTAAAAAAAAGTGTTATTTCAATATCCATTCAATTTTCTATAAATTTAAATCATAGCATATTTGCTTACTGGATTATGAAACAGAGAATTGATGCAATTAATTAACAATTTTGTTACATCAGAAATTACTATAAATATAAAGAATTGTTTTAAAGAAATTTTCTTTCCAAATAAAGAAAATTTTATTTGCAAAGAATTAATAGAGTGGAAATGGAGCTGCTGGGAAGAAAGCAAGCAAGCAGAATAGAACAAGGCACAAAAAAAGCTTAAAACTGTTTAGAATTTTACAGTTATAAATTCAAATAAATACAACGAAATAATTAAAGTCAAGGCAAACAGTTAGAAATAATGAGAATCCTGAAATTTTAATAGCTGAAAGCGAAATATACCAATTCAATAGAGATAAAATAAGAGTTTTACAAGCAATGAGTCAAATAAAAATCAATGCGTCCAAAAACCATCATTACAAAAAAGTGTTTGCAATCATGATACAGCTATTGATAATAGTAATTTTCGTAATTCCAAAATTTTCACACGATCCTAAAAAAAGAAAGTACTGAAGGTACTCGAAAAATAATATTTAACATAATCTCTTGTTTTTCAATTTTCCGCAAATCCATTTTGCTGTTATCACATGATCCATACATTGGATCTTACGTGAACATCCGAAAAGCATTGCTAATCAAAATGCTCACTAGATTGATTTTATCTTGATAATAACAACAAAGTGGATTTCTGTCCGTCCAGATCTTCCATAAATACTGAAAAAATATGAAACAGTTCTTATTTTGAAAAGTTTTTACCACTATAATTACTAAGATTACTGTATTTTTCAAAAAATTCCCATTTGTTTTCATCAAAAACAATTGTTTTCTGACCTTAAAATGAAGTAGATATCCGTTCCACAAAGAAATATATAAAAAACTAATGCTTAGCGATAATATATTCCGACTTACTTCTACTAGCAGAATCTATATATTCTATTTCAAAATCGATGTCCCTTCCTTTAGCGAGTTTTGGTGCAACATATCCATTCGAATTAATTGTAAATACAGGATTTTCGAGATCTTTAGGCTGATCTCCAGCCACAAATCGTAATTCTGCAATAAAAATATCGAATTAAATTCAATTGATTGTATTTAAGTCTTATTTGAATTCAACTAAACATGTTGTAAGTAAGTTAGAATTATCAAAGTTTTAAGAAATGAGCCGTGCTTGATTTTTCAAACTGATGTTATCAATATCTTACTATCTTGTAACGCACCACTACTGCTAGATATCATCAAATTTTTGAAAGGATAAGACTGAGTACCAATTCCTGAAAAACAAAATTTTATTACAACATAATCATTTACACTGTTCTGATATTTTATGAAAACTGGAAGCTGCGAAGAATAAAGGTTTGTTTCCTTACCTCTTAGAGATGCCAAATCTTCCAAGTTCGAGTTAGTAGCTCGAAATTGTCCATTTGCGAAATGCAAATGATACGGAAATACTGGCCTCTTCCTATCGGCTTCATTAATTTCGGATGATGCAGCTACCTGAAATTCAAGAAATTTAGGATTTAATTATTTTCACACAGATAGACTATATTTCTTACCTCACTCCTAAAAAGAAAGAAAAAAAATTCATATTTATGCAGATTTCAATGCTTACTGGAACATAAACAACAGGGACGGCGTATTGTCCTGAATGCACCGGAATCATCATCATTGGTCCATTTTTGGCAGTGAATTCTGGGTCTGAAAAGAAGATGACGATATGAGTAAATATCATTCCCGGAAATGTATCAACATACTAGTGTAAAGAAAAAACGACCCGAATCCGGTATTATTTTTGTTGTAAGTACGAGAGACAAAGATTATCACAAACTTAATTTAAATGTGCTACCAGTACTTACTTTTTTGATCTACGCGTGTCCATTCTGATTCTACTCTAATTTTCAATCTCATATTTTTCGTTTGACAAAGGCCTCCTTCACCATTTTCTAAGCCATCTCTATCACCAGTAGATGTTGCTAAAATTATTCATGCTTTAAATTTAAAAATGGATTTTGATTTGAGGATGATTAAATAATTCCTGACAATTTTTAGGGCCGACCATTGCTTTACATGAACCGATAACTCATTATATTAGTTAAACAGAATGATGGCTGAAAATGAAGTGCTACAATTTCTATAAATCTTTTCACATATCCCTTCAATAAATGATTTTTAGAGCATAAAACGTAAAAGTAAAGCAAAGGTTAAAGTCAATTAATTTTTGCTTGAATGAACATTTCATTTAGTCACGATTATACATAGAAATATAATGGTGCGCCAATGCATGTGATGAATTCCTGTGTTTATGTGTAGATGACGATGATTATGACCTTGGCTTATGTAACCAGATTTAAACCAAAACAGTTAACTATCTGCTATTACTAATTGAAAAGGTTTTTTTAAATTTTTAAGTTCTATAAAAAGTTATTTTTCAAGATGTTGCAAAAGTGAATTCTAATAATATTTAAAAAAGATATTTATTTGTTCAAGTCACGCAAAGAAAAAAAAATTGCACTAGAGTTAAAACTATTGCAACAGGGTCATAAAATCATAAAATATGTAAAATCTTCAAAAAATCTATAGACACACAGAAAAATTTCTGGAAAAAAATCGATTCATCAATCAACAAAAACGAACTTATAAAGAAATAATCATGACCCGGTTTATATGACATTTCGTTCGGAAGCATTGGTCTTTGACGTAAACGGATTATAACCGAATCATTTACCTTTACACATGTACCAATCAAAGAATCCACAAATTTTGTGGGACCATGACAATTACGAGCTTCACGTTCATTTACCTGCACATATTTGAATTATACAATATAGATGAAGTCATCTATTCTAGAAAATACAAAAAAAAAAAAAAAAAAAAATTGAACTTAAATCACAATCGTCCTTTTCCGCTTTTTTTTTCATCGCAATAATTATGTACAAAAGATAAATGGAAGAATAATGATATTCTTACCCGATGAATAGCCGTTTGTTCAGTACCATTTGTTGAACAACTGAAGCGTATCCTATCGTTTATTCTTAGGTTTTCCGCAAATAATGGAATGTCACTGCGTGATGAGAACCTAAAAGCAAAGGATTGTAATGAAAATAGCCTTGCACTAGTTGTTAAAAGAATTAATGTCCAAAAAAGTAAGAATGACAAGATCCTTTTTCTGATCTGATCTCATCAAGTTATAAAGAAATGTAACAATCAGAATCGTAATCAGCAAATCTCATATGATTATTAATTATCTTAAGAAGATTAGCGAACCTTTGTTTCTTAATATCTGTTCTCAATTTATCAACTTGTCATATCATTCTAATCCATATTCAATAAGTTCCAGTTAGATAACTAGCCTTTCTAGCTATGTCATCTTAAATAAACAAAAATGCCTAAACCTACCTAGACTGCTGTTTACTTTAAAAGTTTAATTCAAGATAAATTAAACGAATTTGAAATTTGCAAAAAAAGAAACACACAGTGGGTTTGTCGATATCCAACTTATATTATATATTGTTGCTGATGTCATTAAGGGTACGACAAAAAGGCGTAGTAACGTTAACCATAGTTCGAACAAAGTAGCCGCTAATAATAGCATAACTATAAAGAGATAAGAAATATCTGTAATATTTCATTTTAAATACAAATTATGCAATGAAAAGAAAAAATTGAAAAATTAACCAATGATTTATGAGTGATGTATTCAGTTTACAACATAGCAGCTACATTTTATTATCAGATTCCTGAAGATTGCTTATTTGTTTACGCACTTGTTTTTTCGTCCATTTATAATTTTCCTAATTTTAAATTATTACATTTTAAAAAAAAATTTTTAAACCTTATCAATTTCATTTATTTCATCTAACTTTTTCTAATCAGCTCAAATAATTACAAATTACTACCATTTATCATTCATTATTGCCTTAACTTTCCTAATTGCAACAATTAATCAGATGACTCCATTATACGATAGTATTATAATAAATAAATTTTGAATGGTGGGAAAATTTATTTTATCTCAATAAAATCTGTTCTTTTTCTTCAATTCTTTTACATTTTCTTTAAATTAAAACTTGAAAATATATTAAAGACCACTTTTCTAGGAAAAAAGATCGTTAAAATTATAAAACTTGGGATATCGGTAGAAATATGACTGATCCTATAGATCCTATAAATCTGTCGCATCATGCATTTGTGTTTTTTTTTTTTTTTGCGTATATCAATGAAACAGCATATGTAAATATAATAATCCTTGAAGGTTCTTTCCTGACAATTGCCATATGTGAAAATGATGCACCTTAGAAGTTGTCGAAAAAAAAGAGAAGAGAAATAAAGGAAGGAAAATAACAGAGAAAAAAAAACATGTATCAAAGAATAATGCTTTTTTAATGATCTCAGCAATGAAAGAATTTATTTTTTCAAAAATTTAAACAAAGAAAAAGAAATATTTCTTAATTATCAAACTCTGCACTTGAAAAAATAAATCATTTTTTTAAATTACATAAATGAAATATCTGTGATACTATTAATTTTTCTTTAGTATTCAGAATTCCGAGTTCAGAATAGCACACATATTATAAGATAAGTAATAAGATGGATGAATAATTACTATAAATATTGACAATTGCAATTAAAAAACGAGAGAGAGAAATAAAAAGAGAGAAAAACATAGGACCCAAATGGTAATTAATTCATACAGTTGAATAATGCGATTAAATAATTGAAAGAAATTCCGAAAATGAAATTTTGAAAAGAGATTATCAAAAAAAAAAAAGAAGAGAAAAAAAGGAAAGGAAAGTTTGTACTTGTTGAAAATCAAATTCCGAGAATGATTCAGGAAAGAGTATTATGAAAAACGGAAGAAAAATAGGGAGAAAAGAAAACTTTTACTTAATTATTATTTTGATATAAAATGGATTTTCGTAGTATGCTCTTACTACTGTCAAATTTCCAGTTTCTTATCTTTCTCGCCTTCTTTTTTTTTTCTTCTAAATCCTTTCACTTTAACTGAAAATAGCGATGCAACATTAGTTTTATATCATTTCAATTAATATTAATATGACTGACGAAATTGTTGTTGTGAGAATTTTAATAATTACAATTCTCATTATAAGAACTCATAACAACTCGTATTTGTTATCTAGAATTACTCATGGCAGGTGCATTGGTTTTAATTTAAAAATACAAATTTCCTTATTATGGATTTATATTTTCTTACATTTGGTAAGAAATGTTGAAAAAAGAACAATATCGTAATCAGAATAGCGCCCTTTATGTGTTTAATTATTTGTATTAATCAATAATTCAGTTAAAAATTTTAATTAGCGAACTTTCCATATGATTTAAAAGTTCATGTATAGTTTTTTGATTTTTGCCCTATGAAAAATTTAAAAATATTCGATGTTAAATTTCATTTTTTATTTTGAAAATGTTTTAGAAACATTAAAAAGTTTCATTCCGCCTTCTTTTTTCCTATGCAAAACTTGTAAGTAGTAAGTAAAAGAATGTTTAAGAATTTTTACAGCTTTTACGATCTCTCGATGGTGAATTCGAGAGATGCACAATGTAAAAAATATTTTTGATAAATTAGGAAGAGAATTTGAAGGAAGATTAATGCGGAAGGGAAATCGAACAAAGTATAATAATAATCCATCCAGAAGAAATATTCCTAGCGAAGCAAAAATAAATCAGATAGAATGAATCAGCAAAAAAGATGGAAACCTATCGCAAGTAAAATAAGAATGAAAGGGAAGAAAGAATCTCGATAAAACCGAAACAACGCAGTAAAATCAGTAGTCTACGGAATAAAGGAATACGGAAGAAATTCCAGACAATCTGGCGAAAGAAAAGAAATGATTGAATATTGAAAACGTCCGGTCATTGGCATAGGTGCACGTAGCCATTGCTTAAACGTTTGTTAAACGTTTGTTCATCTACTATTTGTTACCATCTACTCATTGTATAATTTTTCATTAAAACCAAAATATTCCATCATTCGATTTGATAAATTAATATGCCTAATAAATAAAGGCAAAGTGAAAATTCGAAAAGTGAAATCAGAAATTTTTGAATTATTCCGGAAGGAAGAACAAAGCTCAACAAGCTAAAACATCAATTCTTCGGACCATCCATCCGACTAAATACTTGAAATATTTCAAAAGACGGGAATACAAGTGACATGGAGAAGAAAAATGAAAGTCATAAACGAGCTGAAAATAAATAAACCGAAACGCTCAGATCTTCTTCCATAGCCATAATATTCGGTGAAAAAAAATGGCGATTTGATGAATTTTACAGATGGTTTGAGTACAGAATACGGTAAAATATTTATTTTTCTTTTTAAAAAAAAAAATGAGACGAAAAAAAAAGAAATTTATTAAATCGATTTTGATTAACTTTTTTTGTTAAATTTTAGAATTTTCCTAAAAACATTTCGCAAGTTTCGAGAATTTCGGAGCATATAGATTTAAAATAAAAAAGGTAAAAAGAAAATAGGAGAATTATCAAAATTTTTACAGAAGAATTCGTAGAATTTTTTTAAAAACAAAATTTTTGTTATTTAAGCGATCTGAAAATCAATACGGAAGATATCATCTCATTATATTGAACAACAGTTAAAATTGTTGATTAAAAGATGATAAGACAAACAGTGGAGAACGCTTTCGGGAATCGATGACTGAAAATTAGAAATGAGATAATTAATTGAAAATCAGGTGTCGAGTAATGACTTATCTGGAAATTGAAGATTAAATAATTAATAATTATGCAGTACATAAGATAATTATCAAATTCCGAATCATTTTTACAGTACAGTAACATTTCTTTGCCCAGAAAGTGGGAAAATTTTTGAATATAATTTTAAATGTTACCTTAATACAATGCAAAATCATGATCAGTTAATTTGAAAGCATTGATTCAGCAATATTTGGCGCATTTGTCACAATCATTATTTTTTACTATAATCTTCTGATAATGTACAATCTGAAAATTACAATGATAAGGTGTTTATGGAGTGGTGTCTGCTATACCGACAGTAATGATGCGGAAATAGGCGTAAGTAAGGAGAACGAAGAAATTGAAGGAAATATTTTGGAGACAGTAGAATGGGAAAGGGAAGGAAATAGGAGAGATCAGGGTTGGTTTTGAGGATATCAATGCTCAATTCAATTTAGTAATAACAACAAACAATAACAATCTGCTGAAAACGGGAAAGCGAAAAAAGTCAAAAAGTCAAAAGGGACGGTGGGTCATTAATGTCACAACCAGATGTTGAAATGTCATGATTTCAAAAATTGGTTAATATGACCAAATCAGAATGAAGTGAAATAAATGAGAAAAAAGAAAAAATGCTTTACTGGATTGAAATTTGGATGAATCTTGATGGTCATTTTAGGAATCAGAAAATAATCCTTATGAACCGCTGCTATACCATTTCTTTAATGGAATCATGAGAGCAAAATAAGCGTGCAAAGCAGTTGAAATAGTCGGATACGAGAGGAGAAGAAAAAGGAAAGAGGAAGAAACAATGCGCGAAGACACTTTTCCTTAATTTACAGAGAATTAAAAAGCTGTGATGTCATTTCTGCTGGTCTTCATTGGTTTAATTTGATTGAAAATTTCAACAATTATAAAATTTTGCGCAAAGTTGAAACAAAGCTTGAAAATACTTTTCAGAACAAAGATAGTACAGAAAAAATAAAAAATTGATTTGAAAGGAATCTCTTTCAGTTAAAATTTAAAGTAATTCTTTCTTTTGTAAAAGAATAGCCATGTATATTTTTTTTTTGGACTTTATCAAAATTATAATTTGACTTGATTCAATTCCTACTAACTTTAATTTGAGAGGCAAACTTTTTTATTTGAAAAAATTGATTCCACAGTTTGAAGAATTTTAAGGTTTAAATTTTTTAACGCTTTGATTTGGTGAGATAATTTGATATTTGAATTTTATTTGTGGGTGAAATAACATTAATATGAAAAATTTACGAAATATTTGACAGTTTCATTGTAATACCATCCATTTTAGGCTCATCAGAACTTGCACTGAAACGCAACAAGAAAATACCAAAAACAATATTTTAAATTTCAAATTAAACTTCTCAAAATTAAGTTAAAAAGAGCAATTGTAATCGTCTCTAGTGCAAACTTTGAGGTATTAGTTCTAAGTGATACTGCAGGATTTCACTTGGAGAAATCAGTAAAGAAGGAACGTAAAATGAAAAATGGTACAGAATGCCAGCAGATAGATGATTCAAAATTGTATTATACTTGAAAAACAGTAATCGAAGTTTATTCTATCAGTTAAAAATACCAGATTTTAAGTTAGCATAGTTAATTAATTATTTTAAATTGGACCAAACTAAATTGGAAAGATGAAGGAGAGAAAGATGAAGTCGAAAGTGTCAACGGTAAGCAATATAATAAGTGCAAATAGTTTTATACAAAAAGAAAAAATGAATTTTTTGTTATAATTTGACCTCTACAGTGTATCGACTGAAACTGAAACAATGGACTATGATTGCTCTAGTCATCACATTGTAGAAGTTATTAAAAATCGCCAAGTAATTGAATTATCTCATTAAGCACAGCGAAAAATCAGCAACTCAGAAATCGGTTATTTAAAGCAGAAATATAGATAACGTAAACAGTATAGGAAAAATATATGAAGTAATAAATATTTTTTAACGCTTAACTTGTAAAATAAACCGCGATGGTTTTCGATTGTCCATTCATATACTTTACTAACTACGGTCATTCGGTGTATCATATACTTCATTTTTTGATTTAGCATTTTTCTCCATTTTTTACACAACCTGGAAAAACTAGAATCATAAATTTTATTTTTTTGTCATCGTTAGGAATAATATGTATCCTTGTTTCTTTTCTTATTCTTGTCTAAAAGTTCATACCTCACAGCTGATACATCAACCTTTAAATATCATTCGATAAATTCTGTCTAAACCATTCCATTCATTGTAATATACATATAAATTAAACTACCAATAAAATAGACTAACAAAACAATAAAACATACAAATTTCTTTTCGTTAAATCAACAATAATAATTTATCTGATGATGATATGCAAATATCACTGTTTTAAAACTAAGTTGCTAAAAAATGAATTATTTTAGACTAACAATATTCAAAAAAAATGACAACTTCTGTCGAAAATAATGAATGTATCATTCATGCTTTAAAAAGTAACATAAAAAAATCAAGCGGAATAAATCTCCAAATTAATCAGTTCACTTAATCAGCCAATGGCAACAGATATTAGGGAGGGCATAATTTTACAGTCCATCTTACTGGTAGGCTGATATGCTATCATTCAATTCCAATTATCATTCAGATTAATCCAATAATAGACAATGATCCATTTTCCAAAAAAAAAATCTTTAATCCAACAAAACAAAATTAAAGCTTAAAATTAAATTAAAAAAACAAGACATTCACATTTTTTGTGCTTTCATTTCCAGAGTAACAATTACATTACTTAACAAATGAAATTAAAAAAATTCAATTCATTTCATCTCTGTGAAGTTGGCGAATGATGAATGATTCAACATTCACTGTCAATTGCTTAGAAACGATTTCCAAACGATGTTCTTTTAGGACAGAAATTGCTCCTACTAATATTATTATGATTGTGATTATGATTGTTATGTAGAGATGAATACATATATTTTTCAATTTAGTGAATTCATTATGAAATTTTTTAATACATTATTAAAAAATTTTTTGTTTTTTTAAAAATAGAATTAAAATCATACACGTTATTATTTTATTTTTCATTTCTATCTTATAAACATAAATCAATATTTCATCGAAATTATTAGTATTCTAAAAAATTGAACAATTTATACAAAACTCGTAGACATTTTTGTGCAGGAAATCTATGCCTATTTAACAATTTTTACCATCAATTACGACACTAAATATTATGATAGTGATGATATAAATTACTGCTGATTTTAAATCAAAGTTTATTTAGGAAAAATTAAGACAAAAAAGTTTCCGCGCTTTTTTAACCATTTGTTTTTTTTTCCGGTAATTGAAAGTATGAATCCGTAGTAGTATTATACAGTGTACGAGTTGGCTGTTAATTGATAGAAAATTATCCCGAATGTGCCAGTATTCGGGAAGAAGAAAAAAAAAGAAAAAGAAAACTTGATAGACAAAGCAAATCATGTGGTATGTAAGTGGAAAGTGCTAAAATTAACGTAAAGCCGAATACCCGTAAGAATAGGAATTTGGTGGAACAAATAATTGGATAAAGTGTCAGGAAAAAGAGATGAGATGGTAGAAGGGGAAATAAAATTTCAAAATTTTCGTTTTTCATTTTTAAGCACATTTGATTAAATAGGTGAAAGCAGTAAAAATTAAATAAAATAGCACAGCAAGTTTATTAATTAGTTAACAGGTGCTGATTGTGATAAAGGAAATTTTTGCTAATTATGCAAGGTTATCAATCATATGAATGAATTGGATATGCATTCAATATTTTTTCTTTTTTCCTTTCGTATCCACTTTTTTCTTTTTTGAAACAAGAAATATCTTTCAATTTTATTCCATTTTAATTCTACTTCCATTTCATAATTTTCTTTCCTTCGCTTCTTCTTCATATTTCTTTTTCAGTTTTTTCAGCAAAAATTTTGCGTTAAATTTATTCTATTTTATTTTATTTCGTTTTTTGGTTTATTTCTCTTGCAGTTCAAATTTTTTTCGCTTCTTCTTATTATTTTTATTATTTTTACTGTTATTATTATTATTTTTATTATTCTAGTCTATTTTATCCGTAGAAAAGTTGATAAGAGCACATATAGCATAAATAATAGTTGAAAATTGCATAGAAAACTATTGGATCGATTATTTGGTAAAAACTATTACTGTTGTCATTTGTAAAGTTCTCACAACAAAAGTATAATTTATTCACTGTAACAATAATAATAATGTTCGGTATTAAGTACAGATAAAATCCAGTTAAGCCGAACAGAAAATGTAAGCCTAACAATGGGGTAACATTTGGTACTTGCAGCACGGCAGTACAACGCGAATAAACCTTTATCGTCGACAAATAAATCAAAATAACTTTAATAAAAAAGGAAAGAAATAGTCTTTACTTGTTTTCTACTAAGTCTACCAAGTTCTTGCGGATCATCAATTAGAAATTATTACTGTACCACTTATGTTGGAATAAGGAGCGGAAGAAATCAGTTAGAATACACTAAACAACCTCCTCATTAAATACAATGTTAATTTTGCTCCTTCAGCAAATAGATTGTCAACCATTAGCTAAGAATAAAAATGCGTCTGTTAGTGTGTCAACAACCATCGCAACAATAACAACATCACCTAGCAAAGCAATTTTTTCACATGTCATCATCGCTACATTTCTGGCAATCTCGTCGCATGACATATTATTATAATTTATCTCTCTTCTAGGATACACAGAACAACGAAATGCAATAAGTCTACCTTATCAAGCAAAACCATACCTCACTTCACCCTGTTACTCATTTAAAGCAAACTTTTGTCCTTTGAGTTACACAACCGTTGCATTGGCTCCATCCTCTAACTTTAAACACTCCACAACTTCACCAACTATTTTCCTTGCTCTAAGCATATCCCATTCCCTTACTCCCCGCTCAAAAAGATGGACTTTTTCTTTTCTACACGGCCATCACAATTTTTAAATTTAAACACCACTTAGCTGAAATAGACCGAATGGAAATTTTTCACTTCGTTTTTGCACATTTAAATCCTATTTTAATGCAGTTGAAATGTTATGGCGGAATACACTTGTATCAGCAGTGCTTAACTTAAAAAGTTTGTTTAAACTATCTTAGAGCAATTTTTACTGATATAGATTTCGTTTACTGAATATTTTATCATTCGTTCAGAATCTATGCTTGAATAAAATGCATAAAAATGAGAAATGACGAGACATCCAAGTTTACAATCTGCTACAAGTGATTTGTATGTATAACAAATCCAATTGTTAGTTTTCAGTATTGCTTTTTCACATTTACATTCTTCCTGCATCATCAATTTGTTCGTAGCACTTGACTTATCAACATTAAAATCGGATTTTAAAACAAATGTTTTTTTTGCTTAACAAAGTGAAAATATACCCGTGATTTTTTATACGTAGATTATTTAGAATCTTCTGTCGGAAAACTCGAAATATTTTTAGCATATAGAAATATATCGATGTTGTAGTTCAACTCATATTCCAAAAATTTCATCACATAGACAAAGACAAAAATCTCAACAAAAATTTTTTCAGTAATCTTTATTAGTCAAGAATAAAGAACTATAAGAACAATTGTTTTTTGTATCGCTCTTTCGCGGAATCTAACAATAAAGATTATTGAAATTTAATTGCGGACATTTTAATTGAATTTAATTGACATTCTCTACTTACTGGACATGATCAGCTGGATCACCGTTTTGTATGACAGTGGAAACTTAGGTAAAATTACTGTCTGATGAGCTGTTGGAATAACTCCTTTTGCTTTAATTCTTTATTCATATCGCTTTGGCTTCGGTACTTACATACTAGTAATTCTTGTACCCAGTTTGAGTTATATTAACTTTCCTACCATTACTGATCAAATTTAGAATACTATTGTCGTCAGCCATCTCACGCATATTTGTCTTTTTTTCTCATCGATCGTGATATGATTATCTAATTTATTCCAGCCATTTCTTTTTCCGTTGTTTCGAGTGTGTGTAGTTCGGTATACTTCATTGTTCTTTTCAATAATTCCTATTCTGGGCTCGTATTGTAGTTTTTCCTTTAATTTAATGGCTGATTCCATCAAGCTTTTCTGGTCTTTTCATTGCCAATTGCTTACTTTTGATAGATTGGTGGCTGGCATACAGCTCCCAACACGTGATACCAAAATTACTGCAAGATTTTTATTAAGATATCACGATGAAATCCCTTTTTGAGTTGTTTTTTGGTTTTAAAGACGAATAATTTGTGATAAATGTTTAAATGATTGAATTGAATGTATCGAATGAATAACACTGCCATCAAGCTTATGCGAACCTTGCATAAAGTGGGTTTACTCATAGATACAAGAAATTAGAGCAGAGTGATTCCTCCATGTTGTCCACAGATTCTCTACAGTATGTCGATATTGCATGTAAATTTGATCACCAACATGAATTCATTTGCTGTAGGTACTCTAAATGCTGAGTAAGATGAATAACTCGCATTTTATTAAAGTCATTCGGAGGTCTCTTATCCAGAGCAATATATGGGTTTACCTCATGAATATGAGGATGATAATAAACATTTCACAGAAATGAAAACAATGGCTTAATGCTGCAGAGGAGTTTTCGCTGCCAAATGACGATATTAATATGACTTACTGAATAGTTGAGAAAATCAGAGCAAATCAGGAATGAAATATTAAATATTACAATAGAAAACAATAGATGAGATCTCACTGCAAGCAGTGAATTCTATCAAGCCCAATTTCATATATACCTTTAGTAAGGTAAAGAGAAATTTCAACGATTCAAAAGTTTTGCTTAGTGGAACAGACAAGCTTGTCTGTAGTTTTCGCAATAACTGCTTGAATTATTAACTAAAATATTGCATGGCTCAAATGTTGCAAAAGGCTTATGTACATATGTTTATTTTGTAAAGATCTTAGAGCAGCTGTGAAAAAAAAGTAGTATGGCCTTATGTGCAGCTGTTGGAATATTATAAGATCTCTGATATGCAGCTGTACGTTATTGTATGCCAAGCCGCTTATCTACAATTTAAAAGATCAAGGATCTGTGATCCGTGACACTTGCCGACATTAATACAATTTGTCTTCAGTTGTCTTCATCTTTCGCGCAATATCTGAAATCTTATTGTAATCCTAATCTCGCCTTTGAATATCTCACGGCAATCATATCAGAAGCTGTCTGATACTAGCTGTATGCTGCAAATTATTATGCTCTTTCTTGTTTTCTCTAAGCTATAAGCTTTGTGCATATTCCTCAGACTTATTGAAAATATTAATCAGGCTTTTTTTGTATTTTTGAGTATAACAAATCTCATAGAACACTGAGAATTTTATGATTTAGTTCACAGAAAAAAAAAAAAAAAAAACCAATACAGGATGACCGAGATTTGACTTTCTCACAACGACCAGTATCTTGGATACGCAAAAACAAATCAATTGATAGTTGACTTCTAAAATAAACTGTATCACAGACTAAATACATACACAGGTACACAACTGTTCTGGTCGCAATAAACTTCTCGCTAATGTAGCGGGAAAAGGAGCGAAAATGATCACTTTTCTCGAGTCCCTCATTTTTCGAACCTACGGGTAGTATAGAAGGAACGGCAATATTGTCACTGGCTATTTTGTTACATTATCGTTACTCTTCAGGCAGGCACTTTTTTTCTTGTGCGAATATTTAATAATGCGAAGTATTGCAGATGCACCGTCCTCTTGGTGCAAAAAAT